>JAREYC010000018.1:9332500-9425000 GCA_030015325.1 Cryptoblepharus egeriae | reverse complement strand
TTGGGAAACAAGTTGTGATGCAACAGGCCCCATTAAGAGGTTTGGGGTGGAAACTAAAGCACTGGAAAGTGTGCTTTAGAGCTTGTCCCACCGAGCCAAGCCTACCCCCTCTGTCCCATCAATTCCGTAGGTCCAGGAAGTACCACCAGATACCACCTTGTGTACTGATACCACTGGTTGAAAAACACTGCCCTATAGACAATTTTTGTGCCACATTACTATTGGGTGGCAACTGACCAGAATTCCTGGAAGTACCACCAGATACCACCTCAAGTACCTCTGGTGGTACCATAAAAAAAAGCAGGTCTCCGTCAGTCTTGAGAGACTATGGTATTGTGCTCGGCGCTGCATACGCTGCATGTGAAGAACGAAAGCCTGGGTTGGATTGTTATGGAGGATAGGCTGTTACCCAAGCAGCAAATCCCCCCTCTCCACACCACTGAATTAGTCCAATGGAAAGGCAGAGCCAATATGATTGGATCCAGCTGCGTCGCAGAGCTGGGCTAAGGACAGGAGCTCACCCTGTCTTGTGGGGCCGACCCAGGTCTCGATCCCTGGCCTGCTGGTTAACAGGCACAGTGTCTTAACCGCTTGCGCCACCCACAGCCCAGTACCCATACCACAGGTTCAGTTCACAACTTTGTTGTGCTCGTTACTGCTGGGCGGCAAATGTCCAGAATTCCTGGAAGTACTACCAGATACCACCTCAAATACCACTGGTGGTACTCATACCACTGATTGAAAAACACTGCCCTACAGACCTTGAAGGGAACTCCAAATTTGTTGCGCCCATTACCACTGGGTGCAAATGTCCAGAAGTCCTAGAACGACCACCAGATAATACTTCAAGTACCACCGGTGGTACCCATACCACAGGTTCAGAAATACTGTCCTATAGACCTTGAAGGAAACTCCAACTTTATTGTGTCCATTACTGCTGGGTGGCAAAAAGTCCTGGAAGCACCACCAGATGCCACCTCAAGTGGTCCCCATACTACTGAAAAACCCTCTGCTGTGCACCTTAAAGGAAACTCCATGCAAACAAGGATATTGTGACTTACTCTGATCCCGAAGAGGAGACCCAACAAGGAGAAGGACGCAAGCAAATGGGGAAACTTGGGACACCCTCGTTCTTTTTATACGGGCCCGAATGCCGTGTCCTCAGGAAGTGAGACACGAGCGGAGAATGGAGGACGTCTCTTTTGCCAACTGAGGCACGTTTAACCCTATTTACCGTGCTTGAGTCAATTGTGCCATCCAAATATTTGCACACATACGCCTACCCAGCCCTGAGTGCGAGGAGAACTATGTTGTATATGCCGCAGATCTTGTATCGACACCAGAAGCGGAGCCAGGAGGCAATTTTTTTACAGATATCTGGAAACACATGTAGGGTGACACTGGAGTGTCACACATTTTTTAAACCCAGTTAAAGATAGTTATTAGAATTTAGGTCTCGTGACACCCAGCCTGGTGTCTCCATCTCCGTTTCTGTTGCCACCTCCGGTTTTCTGAATTTGTTACACTCTTAAAAATACAATGTATACAGTGAAGACCAACTGTAAAGTATTCGAAGAATAAGTGACGAAAGGGAGGTGACGATGATGAGGATGGTGATGGTGATGGTGGTGATGGTGATGGTGGTGATGATGGGCAGAACTTGTTGGGTTTGCTTTAAGGCAAGCAATACCGGCATTCCTCGCGAAGGGAAGGAATGAAGGTTTTTGTTCCAGAGTGCCTTACAGGATGCAATCCGATGCCTGTCTACTCAGAAGTAAGTCCCATTATATTCAATGGGGCTTACTCCCAGGAAAGTGTGTTTAATATTGCACTCATACCCTACAATCCAGATTAACTACGGGAACACGTAAGAGACATTACATGCACCCGTAATTACGGCACCACCTAGTGAAAACCTATGGGAAATTCATATTGCAATCCATAGTAAATTGTTCTTACATACCCTACATACCCTACAATCCAGAGTCATACCCTACAATCCAGAGTAACCATGGGAGAATGTAAGAGACATTACGTGCACCCGCTGTTACGGCACCACCTAGTGGAAACCTATGGAAAATTCAAATTGCAACCCAGAGCAAATTGTTCTTACACCGGAGCAAGGACTCTCCGTAGTTACTCTGGATTGCACCCATAGTCTTCCAAGGAATAAATATGTGGAGTAAAAAAAAACCTGGACTTCTAGGTCTCCAGTACTTACTGAAATATGTTTTTACGGATCTAAGGTCCACCCTTCTTTGGACCCCTTATGTAAGGTATTCCTGGCAATCGGATCCCCGGCATACACAGATGTTCTATAATGTTCCATAATATTATGTTCCATAATATTCCATAATGTTCCATAATATTCCACCGACCCTGGAATGAGATGGTCCATACTTAAGGTTGTCATATGTCCCATAAAATGGACAATCCAGGTTTTGGGGGATTGTGTTCATATACTGGCAAATGGGACAGAGATTCCTGTCCTGACCTTGTGAAAGAAAATTATGGCAACCCTATCCATACTGGTCCCCCCACACCCCACAGAAACCATATTTGTGGGGTACAATGTTGGGGTAATGACCCCAAAATTGCAGTGTCCCTTGCTTTTTAATCCAGTGGTATTTGAGCATTTCAGCCTGGCACCCCCTTCTCAGAGTGACAACCTGTCCGGGATCCCTGGAAGTGACATGAAAGGTACCCAGTGCCAGATTCCAAGTAGGTTTTCATGATGCCCCTGAAATAAAGTCGTGACCCCCAAAAGGCTTCCGATCCCCATTACTGGGTGAATAAGAAGCAAACAAGCTTTCCATTGACATTGTGAATGAACACCTCATTCCACTAGTTCTTCATATCTCACATGACCCACATACATGTTGGGGTGTCGGACGTCCCGAGATGTACCTGTTCACCGGATTCCGAGTGACCCGAGGCCGTACTTTGCGTGGGATCCTCCAACGGATTCAAACCTCGGTACTTAATTTCCCAGAGTTTAACCACCTTAATTAGTAAATATCTGGTTTCTCACCTCCTTGGGATGTTTGTTATTTATCCCTTGGGGTTTGTTTTGCAAAACAGTATCCCGAGAATGTGGAATTTTATCAGTAGGATTCACGAGATAAAACTCTAGAATGGAATTGGGATCAGCGACAAGCATTCATCGAAGGACCTTCTCATTTCCGGAGACTTCCAGAGGATCCCAACCGGATCCGTATAAAAAGGTTTTCCGCATTAGCAGAGCTTCACTCATTCAACGTTGATCGTGGTCTTTGGATCTCCAGTGAACCCGGTAAGGAAAATCCTATTATTATTGAATTTCGCCAGTGTTATCAATGAAGGGGCCATCTGGCCCTACAGGAGAAAAGATCGGAGCTGCGGAGCACTGTCCGGATAGCCGCCAATCACACACTTGCTGAGGATTGAATATAAATATATATAAATATATATGAATATATATGAATATATGAATATGAAATATATGAAATATAAATATATATAAAATATGAATATAAAGAAGGTCTGCCTTTGAAAATATAAATGATAAAGGATAATGCAGAATAAGGCAGAATGTGCAATTAATGGAAACCAAGTTATTATTTATTTATTATTTATCCAGTTTATTTATTTATTATCCAGTTTATTTTTCTATTTATTTATTTATTTATCCAGTTTGTTTATTTATTTATTTATTTATTATCCAGTTTGTTTGTTTGTTTGTTTTATTTAGTTAGTTAGTTATTTTATTTATTTATTTATTTATTTATTTATTTATTTAGTTAGTTAGTTAGTTATTTATTTATTTATTTAGTTAGTTAGTTAGTTAGTTAGTTAGTTAGTTAGTTAGTTAGTTTAGGCTGCCTTCCTTACTGCAATGTTCTAGAAGTAAGTAGTATTGAACACAATTGGATTGACATCTGAGTAAACATGCTTAGGATTCCACCGTGTATTTATTAAAATCTATGTGCCTTACAATCCAGAGTACCTACGGCAGCATGTAAGAGACATTTATGTCGAAGCAGTTATGGCACCACCTAGTGAAAACCTATGGGAATTTCATATTGCAATCCAGAGTAAATGGTTCTTACGTCAGAGCAAAGACTCCCCGGAGTTACTCTGGATTGCGCCCTATATATTACCCAATGTTTTATGGTCAAAGAGAAAGAGATTATAATGTGCACTTGGAAAGTGCATGAGAGTGATAGACAAAAATAGAGCTATATTGTATTTTAAAATAAAATGGAATACAACACTCGAGTAGACCTTATCTAGGGAAGCCCAATTCAAGTTGCTAGATGGTGTCCATTTTGCGCAGAAAATCAATCGGAAACACTTGTTTTCATTCATTCATTTGGAGCCCAAGCCTATAATTGTCTACTCAGAAGTAAGTCCCATTAGATTTAAGGGGGTTTACTCCCACAAAAGTGTGGATAAGATTGTGGCCCCACTTATAGCACGATCCTAACCATGCCTACTCAAAAGTAAGCCCCAATGGGTTCAAAGGGTCTTACTCCCAGGAAAGTGTCTTTACGATTGCAGCCTTACTAAGGACACAATCCTATCAACTTTCTTACAGACGGAGAGTGCAATCCTAACCATGTCTACTCAAAAATAAGCCCCATTGTGTTCAATGGGTTTTACACCCAGGAAAGTGTACTTACTTACTTACTTACTTACTGACTGACTGACTGACTGACTGACTGACGGACGGACGGGCGGGCGGACGGACGGACAGACAGTCAGACAGACAAACAGACAGACAGACAGACTGACTGACTTAATGACTGACTGACTGACTGACTGACTGACTTGCATTTCAGCTCCACAAGACTTGGAAGATGTGTTGTTTTTGTGGCGTCAGCAGCTGTGCTGGGTGCTGTGGAGTCAGCAGCAAATCTGTCCTCATGTACAGTCCAGCACCACCTTGCCCACCAGTGCAACCATGCTACCTCCCAGTCCAACCAGGCTGCGTACCTTGCTTCCCCCCAGTCTGTTGCCCACCACCGGCTTGTTATCCACCACCAGTCTGTCCGCCACCAGTCGGTTGCCCACCAGTCTGTCCACCATCACTCTGCTACCCACCAGTCTGCCCACCATCACTCTGCTGCCCACCAGTCTGTCCACCCTCACTCTTCTGCCCACCAGTCTGCCCACCATCAGTCTGCTGCCCGCCAGCCTGCTGCCCAACACCTGGTCTCCCGTCCTTGACCCAGAGCAAGCAGATCACCGTTCTGCCACCTATACCGCTGAAGTAACTCCTCACAGGGTGACCCAATGTTGTAGCAACAAAAGAGGACAAGCCTCCCCCCAGAATGTAGGACACCCATGGAAAATGTAGGACGTGACAAAATAAAAGCTTAAAAAACTCCCATGTATTGCTTTCGTGTGGTTGATTTAAAAACTGTCACTGCAATCCTTAGAGCACAATCCTAACCATGTCTACTCCAAAGTAAGCCCCATTGTGTTCAATGGGTCTCACTCCCAGGGAAGTGTCTTTACGATTGCAGCCTCAGACTGCAATCCTAAACATGTCTACTTCAAAGTAAGCCCCATTGTGTTCAATGGGTCTCACTCCCAGGAAAGTATCCTTAGAATTGCAGCCTAACAGCACAATCCTAACTGTGTCTACTCCAAAGTAAGCCCCATTGTGTTCAATGAGGATTGCACCTAAGAGCAGAACCCTAAACATGTCTAGTCCAAAGTAAGTCCCATTGTGTTCAATGGGTCTCACCCCCAGGAAAGTGTATTTAGGATTGCAGCCTAACTCAGAAGCCAGTCCTATTGTATTGTATGGGGCCTACTTCCAGAAAAGTGTCTTTAGGATTGCAGCCTCAATTACTTATTATTATATTTAAAATTATTACATATAATAACTCCAAAACAGTTACATGCTGCCTGCTGACAAGGAAAATATAAATTTTTTTCCAGGACACGAGCTTATAAAGAGGTCATGTCCTGGAAAAAGAGGATATGCAGGTCACCCTGCACCAGAAGAACATGCAGGCATAAAACCCCATAGATTCTCAATGGATCCCTTGAAATCTCATCCCCAGAAACCTTTTCTGTCTGGATTCCTCCCACTCCGGATGGGCTCCAGCTTTCTCCACTTGCATCTGCTGCCCTCTCAAGCCCATCAGTCTCCATTTGATCTCTTTATTTTATTTTCTCTTTTTTATTTCATTTCTAAACCGCTTTGTGAACTTTGAGAAAGAGGTAAATAAATACTGTTTTTGATTGATTGATTGATTGATTGATTGATTGATTGATTGATTGATTGATTGAGAGACTGAGAGATTGAGAGATTGAGAGATAGAAATAGATTCATTCATTCATTCATTCATTCATTCATTCATTCCCCCTGTTGAATTCCCCAGAAGTTAGTTAGTTGGTTGGTTAGTTGGTTGGTTAGTTGGTTGGTTAGTTAGTTAGTTAGTTAGTGCAAAATCCAGAGCAGTTACAGGTCCACGGAGTTATGTCACCCTCTAGTGTTATCTTATGGAAAGTGATCTTAACTGCTCCTGAGCAAGGGGCATAATTTCACTTTAGGATCTAGTCCTTAGTTAGTTGGTTAGTTGGTTGGTTGGTTGGTTGGTTGGTTGGTTGGTTGGTTGGTTAGTTAGTTAGTTAGTTAGTTGGAGCACAATCCTAACCATGTCCACTCAAAAGTAACCTCCATTGTGTTCAACAGGTCTAACTCCCATGAAAGTGTCTTTAAGATTGCAGCCTATCCCTACAATCCAGAGTGACTATGGGAAGACGTGCAAGGAACTTACTCTGGATGGCTCGATGTGTTTCCCATAGGTTTCCCATAGGTGGCGCCATAACTACATCAGTCCAAATGTCAGTCCAAATGTATGGACTACATCAGTCCATAGTTACTCTGGATTGTAGCCTTAAGGCGCAATCCAGAGTAACTACAGAAAGTCCTTGCTCCAGTGTAAGAATAACTTACTCTGGATTCCATATGAATTTCCCATAGGTTTTCATTAGGTGGTGCAGTAACTACGGGTGAACATAAAGTCTCTTACATGCTTCCGTAGTTGCTCTGGATTTGGGGGGTAGTTAGTTATGCTGCAATCATAAAGACACTTTCCTGGGAATAAGACCTATTGAACACAAAAGGACTTACTTTTGAGAAGTCATAGTTGGTTGGTAGGTTGGTTGGTTGGTTGGTTGGTTGGTTGGTTGGTTGGTTGGTTGGTTGGTTCGTTCGTTCGTTCGTTGGTTCGTTGGTTCGTTGGTTCGTTGGTTGGTGGTTGGTTAGTTAGTTAGCTAGTTAGTTAGACTGAATGACAGTCACAGACAGACAGACAGACAGACAGACAGACAGATGATTGATTGATTGATTAATTGATTGATTGATTGATTGATTGATTCCCCCCTCTGGAATTCCTCAGAGGTTTGCTTGCTTATTTGCTTTTTTATTGATTGATTGATTGATTGATTGATTGATTGATTGACTAAATAACATTCCAGGAAACCCAACAAATCAATAACAAAAAAGAGGGATAAAATAAGAATTGAGACTGAATCTCACCATACCGAAATTCCGCATTAACTGCTCTATCCTCCGGCCACGTATTAACTCTCTGTGTCTGTGAACCCACTAATGACCTACTTCCGGGGGAAGGATTGAGCAAGGACTCACCCCAAATCCAATTATTCATAATTATAAATTAAAATTTTTACTATCTGCCACTGAATATACTAATTATACATTTGAACTAAATTTAATGGCTCATTAATTAACATCTTACATGGTTGTATGGTTGTTCAAGATAGAAGTAGTGAGCCTTTATTATCTGTGGATTGGGGCCCTTTGGAAGCCTCGTAAATGAAACCAGAGCCCATTTATTGTTAGCAGTCACGTCCATTAGTTGTTCTGACGTGTCACACATATATCTTCATAAATGCGTTAGGCTGCAATCCTAACTACAATTTCCTGGGAGTAAATACTATTGAATACAATGGGACTTACATCTGAGTAGGCATGCTTGTGATTGCAACCTATGTGTGAGTGTGTCTGCATCTTCCGGCCAACTTTCCACGTCAATCAAGCAGGCCGAGGAAATCAAAATGTCAACTGTCAACATTTCAGCTACTATTGAAAATATGGGTAGAGAAAGTGGAAGGGGGGCTGCTTTTTTACCAATGTTATATATATTGTATTATAATATTATATATATTATATACAATAATCTATTGTATTATTATATTATATATTGTATGTAATAATATATAATATTATAACAATGTGTTCCTCTTTATAATAAATTCAAGCAAGCAGGCCTCAGTCAGTATTGAAAGACTATGGTAAAATATATTTATAATAAATTATAATAAATTTATAATAATAATTTATATATTATAATATATATAACAATGTGTTCCTCCTAACAATAAATTATATTTTTCCTCTGCAAGCAACAGCTGTGGGCTGGTCCAAGTTCTCCATACTGTGTAAGGGTGTCTGCATTTTCTGGCCAACGTTTCGTGTTAGTGAAGCAGATTGAGGAGAGGAAATTGTCAACATCACAACTATCAACTGTCAACATTTCGGCTTCCATGGAAAATATGGCATGATGAGATGCCAGAAAAGGGAACGATTTTGTTTGACCAACAAATGTTGTTATATTGTACCTCCGCAAGTGTCAGCTGCGAGCTGTTACTAATAGGTTACACATGCCCTAAAAATGATAGTATTATCTAAAATGTCTTGAAAATATTTTGCAACAATTATCTTGCAACAATTCGGTAACAATTTGGTATCTTGCAACAAATAAAATATCTTGCAACAATTCAGTAACAAATCAATATCTTGCAACAAATAAAATATCTTGCAACAATTCAGTAACAACTCAATATCTTGCAACAAATAAAATATCTTGCAACAATTCAGTAACAAATCAATATCTTGCAACAAATAAAATATCTTGCAACAATTCAGTAACAATTCAGTATCTTGCAACAAATAAAATATCTTGCAACAATTCAGTAACAATTCAATATCTTGTGACAAATAAAATATCTTGCAACAATTCAGTAACAATTCAGTATCTTGCAACTAATAAAATATCTTGCAACAATTCAGTAACAAATCAATATCTTGCAACAAATAAAATATCTTGCAACAATTCAGTAACAATTCAGTATCTTGTAAGAAATAAAATATCTTGCAACAATTATGTAACAATTCAATATCTTGCAACTAATAAAATATCTTGCAACAATTCAGTAACAATTCAGTATCTTGCAACAAATAAAATATCTTGCAACAATTCAGTAACAATTCAATATCTTGCGACTAATAAAATATCTTGCAACAATTCAGTAACAATTCAATATCTTGCAACTAATAAAATATCTTGCAACAATTCAGTAACAATTCAATATCTTGCGACAAATAAAATATCTTGCAACAATTCCGTTGTCTGCACCAGAGAGCGGAGCCTCCTTTCCTGAAGTGCTAGATTTGTACCTCATTTCTATCTTCTTCAAACTCCAGCCTCAATTTACCTATCTATGAAATGGGCATACCCTACAATCCAGAATAACTACGGGAGCATGTAAGAGACAGTTACATCGACATAGTAATGGCACCACCTAGTGAAAACCTATGGGAAATTCATATTGCAATCCAGAGTAAATTGTTCTTACGTCAGAGCAAGGACTCCCCGTAGTTACTCTGGATTGCACCCATATTTTACATTTTCTCTGCTTATGCTCTGCACATATAAATAAAGACAAAGCAATTCCAGCCGATTCCAAAAGAGCTGCTTAATTAAATTCAAACGAGCATGACTCGGCCTGCCCGGCCACAGCCCTCGAAAACACACCTCCGGATCGTTTTATTATTATCTTTATATTATTTTCCCCTTTGCTTACTTAATCTTTTGCTGGGAAGAACCACACCTCCTTGTGCCGACACATCTATCCAACCCACACACGATGTTCCCTCTGCTGCGACTTGGTTCGTCTCATATACCCTGTTTACTCGAATCTAACGCTCACCTTTTGCGACAGAATTTGGCGCACAAGCCTAACCATGTTTACTCCAAAGTAAGCCCCATTGTGTTCAATAGGTCCTGCTCCCAGGAAATGTCTTTAGGATTGCAGCCTTAGAGCACAATCCTAACCACGTCTACAAAAAAGTAAGCCCCATTGTGTTCAATAGGTCCTACTCCCAGGAAAGTATCTTTAGGATTGCAGCCTTGCTCTACAATCCCGAGTACTACAGGAATACATAAGAGGCACTTAGGGTGCAATCCAGAGTAACTACGGGGAGTCCTTGCTCAGGTGTAAGAACAATTTGCTCTGGATTGCAATATGAATTTCCCATAGGTTTTCACTAGGTGGTGCAGTAACTATGGGTACACGTAAAGTCTCTTACGTGCTCTCATAGTTACTCTGGATTGTAGGGATCATCTGGATTGCTCTATGCATTTCCCATAGGTGGCATGTCCGTGAAAAATGTCCTGTAGTTACTCTGGATTGTAGCCTTAGACTGAAATCCTATACATGTCAACTCTGAAGTAAGCCCCACTGAGTTCAATGGGGCTAACTTCCTGGAAAGTGAGCATAAGATTGCAGCCTTACCCTACAATCCAGAGTAACTACAGGAGAACATAAGAGACATTACGTGCACCCATAGTTAAGGCACCACCGAGTGAAAACCTATGGGAAATTCATCTTGCAATCCAAAGTAAACTGTTCTTACACTGGAGCAAGGACTCCCCATAATTACTCTTGATTGTGCCGTATCGTTGTGTTCAATAGTACTTACTCCCAGGAAAATAGGGTTAGGATTGCATCCTTCATGTAAATCTGGGAAACCCGGTAAGAGGGGTTTTTATTTGTGGTGTTAAAGAGTTTGGAAAGCACTCTTACCCCCAAATCCAGAGTAAGTATGGGAGCACATACGAGACTTTTACATCAATGTAGTTACGGCACCACCTGGTGAAAACCTATGGGAAATTCATATCGCAATCCAGAGTAAATTGTTCTTACGTCAGAGCAAGGAATCCCTGTAATTGCCCTGGATTGTGCCCTCAGGCTACAATCCAGAGTAACTACAGGAGCTTTTACACCAACATAGTTATGGTGCCATATATGGAAAACTAATAGGAAATGCATAGAGAAATCCAGAGTAAGTGCATCTTATGTCTTCCAGTTGTTACTGTGGATTGTAGGGTTAAACTCCAACACCAGTGATTCTCAAACTGTGGATTGGGATCCTCCAGGTTGGTCGTGAGTACAGGCAATTCACTTAACGCTGAAAATATAGGGAACATATAGGAGCACCACACGGTTACATGTCACTTCGTGCAGAGGCCAGCACGTCACCACGTCTTCCACATGTGTGATGGTCTCACATACATACTACACCTGGCTGGGGAAGCTTAGGGCTGCCATCCTAAAGACACTTTCCTGAGAGTAAGACCCATTGAACACAATGGGGCTTAATTTTGAGTAGACATGGTTAGGATTGTGCTTTCAATGCACAGTGTGAACATCGTACACGTGAATTAAGCTTCCCCATTGAGTAGTAGTGCACAGTGCTGGGGGGGACGTCTGGGGTGACACACCAGCAGGGGTGACACATGCAAGGGGGGGACTCACCCGTTGTGGACCACACCAGTTGCACCACCCGAGCGACACCTCAGTGGGATAGGATCCGGCGCATGCCGTCAGTGCTTGATTCATTCCCAAAGCCTCCCCACCTCATCAAACCTGCCTTGGCGCCACTGCGCAACAGCGCACCCAAAATGGCCACTGCCAACACTTTCTGCACCATTGGCCGCAATTTTGTAGCAACCCCTGTGCTTGTGCGACGAGTGCGATTACTACCAATGGGAATCTACCCTGCTCCTTTCTGCTACAGATGGTCCACCTGAGACCTTTCACGCCCGTGACGTCTTCTGTGTCACGCAATCTCTCCGCCGCTGGGCACATGTCACCCTCGTGAAAGTGACATTGGGCACGATTAAGTTGTTGCATGAGGCAATTAACCCCGATTCCTACGTGGTTGCTTTTCACAACGACCTGCCTTGTGTCATCCTCGTCATCACCATCATCGTTGTGCCCGTCGAAACACGCGGCTACGAACGAGAAGGATACAACGTCCCTAATCACAACTCTGCCAGCGTTGTGTCGCCTTGGGGCAGGCCCCTGACATCATCTTTTCGGTCCCGTGGGCGGACAGCCTAATTATACCCTCGATGGATATGCAAATGAACCAGCTAACGAGAGCTTGGCTCATTACAGTCAATGACAAAGCACAACGTCAACCCAGCTGAAGAGTGATGGGACATTTAAGAAAGATTATTACGTATGGGTCTATATGGGAAAAATTGAGCCGTCCAATCACAAGGCGAGTGTCGGAAACCTATATATGGACATCATCGCTGGACTATTCACTATCTTAAGTCCAGACATCCAGGTATCCAGTCCAAGAATCCGGTAAGCCATATATACTAATTGTCTTGGGTGTGTATAGGTTACAACTCAACCACAAATAGCAACAGGCATGGTTGACGGCAGAATCTTAATCCGGTTAAATTTATTGGTGTATTTGTCATGCTTGGCTCAGTTGATCCTTATCACTGCCTTCAGCTATTAATAATAATAATAATAATAATAATAATAATAATAATAATAATAATAATAATAATAATAATATTGCATGTAGCGTATGCAGTGCCGAGCACTATAACATAGGCTACGATCCTAAAGACACTTTCCTGGGAGGAAGACCCATTGAACACAATGGAGCTTCCTTTTGAGTAGACGTGGTTAGGATTGCACCCATAGTCTTTCAAGACTGACGGAGGCTTGCTTTTAATAATAATAATAATAATAATAATAATTCTTGGGAAGGGTCCGACTGGTGGAGTGAATGAAACCAGCATGAAATTGTTTGCTGTGTATTTATGGTTGATAATAATAATAACAGACTGATCGATCCATTGTTTCTCAGTTGACTGTTTGGGGGGTGCAGGTGACAAATGGGGACCCATAACGGTGCGAATCCATTGAGATCAAAGGAATGAGGAATTGTCAGAACCAAATTTCAGGGTTTCAGGGGTGGGTTTGGAAGACCCACTTAGGGGTCATTTGAAAAAGGGTCCAAGTTTTCACTCTTGGTATTACATGGCGCCCTAAAATTTTCAACAACGGTGTCATGGCACACAGTTTTGTCTCGGGAGTTTGAAAAGGCTCATATACTCTATGGACTCAAATCTAACGCTCACATGTTCCAGCCACATTCAGCCTCCAAAATCAGTGTGCGCTTTAGATTCGATGGTTAATCAGATTTGCGTGAATATGGTATTTTTATTGTAAGCATAGCGTGCGCATTGGGTTCGATGGCGCATTAGATTCACGTAAATATGGTATTATCTGGACTATTGGGGGGAAGTGTGCCATAGCTGGAACTGCTGTATGCCTTATTGGCATCCCGGTTGTCCCAAGGATGCCTTGAGATAGAAAGGGTTCAAAACAGCTTCCATGCAGGTAGACAGTAAGGAGCTGTGTGGGCACATGTGCCAAACTCATCCCAACATCCCAACTTGGGTTATCCTGGGTCACCTGTGGCTCCAGTGAAGGTGCATTAACATCACCATGATGGTTCAGGCCAGGTTGACCTTCTGTTACTGGGCATGGGTTCCCAGCAACCTTGGTCAACCATCTTGGTCAAGCTTGGTCTACCACCTTGGTCAACCACGGACACCAATCAGGTACATGGGGGGTTACAAGGATCCATAATACTTGGATGGACAGGGATGCCTTTGATGAACCAGTAGCCTTGTCACCGCACTGGTGACAGCTGGCTGGTTTCCTGGAGACATCCTCGTGATGGTCCACATCTCCCGAAGGGTGGGTGAGCTCACTTAGGAAGCCATGTTATTTGCGGAAATGTGCCAATTATGACCTTTCCAGTATTATCATTATCAAGTTATTGACATGCTCGTTGCAAAATTATAATTTTAGACACCTTGTTGTGCGTCAACCTAGTCCGGATCTTGGGCATGTTGGAAAAATTGTCCCTCTGGCCACCCTGGGCTGGCCTGAAAATTGGCAAAACGTTGGTTTTCAAGAGCAGTATTTATATGTATTTATCTGGTGGAACAAGATGGAGATGGACTTCACCATCTCCAATGGTGGAACAAGATGGAGATGGACTTCCCCATCTCCAATGGTGGAACAAGATGGAGATGGACTTCCCCATCTCCAATGGTGGAACAAGATGGAGATGGACTTCCCCATCTCCAATGGTGGAACAAGATGGAGATGGACTTCACCATCTCCAATGGTGGAACAAGATGGAGATGGACTTCCCCATCTCCAATGGTGGAACAAGATGGAGATGGACTTCCCCATCTCCAATGGTGGAACAAGATGGAGATGGACTTCCCCATCTCCAATGGTGGAACAAGATGGAGATGGACTTCACCATCACCATCTTCACACCTTCAATAGTGGGAATGGGAGCTACATCCATTTACCTGGTGGATCAAGGGGGAGATGGACTCGTGCCAACCTTGAAAAACCTGGGCAGAATCTGGTCCATGTGAGCTGAATATGGTCATCTGAGGTCACATAATATGGTTTATCCTGAATTTTCAGATCCCACTAGTTATTAACAGACAGAATGTGGTTTGACCAGGATAATGTGTGGGGTGTGCTAGCCTAGGGGGTGGAGCAAGGACTCTGGAGCAAGGGCTCCCTGTAGTTACTCTGGATTTCGCTCAACATCGAATTTAATGCACCATCAAATCTAATGCACACACCATACTTATAACCAAAATACTGTATTTACTCAAATTTAATTAATATCACATCTAATGCGCACCCTATATGTACAATCAAAATGCCATATTTTAAATACCTGTATTTGGAGACTGATTTCGCAGCATTAGATTTGAATAAATACAGTAATTTACAGTTAATAGTTAATTTAGCAATTTGGGGCAAAATCCAGAGTAATGACGGGGAGCCCTTGCTCCGGTGTAAGAACAAATTACTCTGGATTGCCATATGAATTTCCCATAGGTTTTCACTAGTTGGTGCAGTAACTATGGGTGCACTTAATGTATCTTACATGCTCCCGTCGTTACTCTGGATTGTGCCCTAAATGTGATATTATGGAGAGAATTGCCCCACACTTATTTCTGGAGATAATTTCCCCACTTGTTTGATGCGGTGAATCTGAATATTCCAACCATTAAACAGGAAATTAAAACAGGAATATATAAAATATATATTTATATATATAAGAAAATCAAAGGAAATTGTACGTTTTTTCCCCATAAAGGTCACATAACTTTCATCTTATTACTCTAATAGTAATTACTCTAATAAATTACCAATTACTCTAATAGCAATTACTCTAATCTTATTAGCAATTACTCTAATATTATTAAATCTAATTTAATCTAATTAAATCTTATTAGGGCACAATCCAGAGTAACTACAGGAGCACATAAGAGACATTACTTGCACCCGTACTTACTGCACCACCTAGTGAAAACCTATGAGAAATTCATATTGCAATCCAGAGTCACTTGTTCCTACTCCGGAGCAAGGACTCCCCATAGTTACTCTGGATTTCACCCTAACTCTAATAAAAATTACTCTCATTACATTTTATTACTCTAATAAAAATTACTCTAATAAATTACTAATTACTCTAATAAATCTAATTACTCTAATAAAAATCATTGTGCATATTTTTGTTTGTTCCCAGGTATAATCTACTGTCCCCCCAAAGATGTTCTCTTCCAAATGTGATGCCGGACAAGACCCCTGCTATGGTTATGGAGGATCCGTATGCGCCAAGCCATGCGGGGGATATTCCGGAGGGTCAACGGGCTGTTGTGAACCATCCTGTGGCTCCTCCACATCATGCGCTCCCTGCCATTCAGTGAGAGCGAGACTCGAGGTCCCATGTGGCGGGTCCTCGCCACAGCAGTGCTGCCCCCCAGTGCAAAGTTATTGCCCACCGAAACAGAAATATTGTCCTCCGCTCCAAAAATATTGCCCACCTGAGCCAACATATTGTCCACCAAAGCAGAAGTATTGTCCACCTGTCCAAAAATATTGTCCACCTGTCCAAAAGTATTGTCCTCCAGTTCAAGAATATTGTCCTCCTTGCCCCCAAAAGCAGAAATATTGTCCTCCAGTCCAACAATATTGCCCACCAGTACAACAATACTGCCCACCAGTTCAACAGTGCTGTCCTCCAAAGCAGAAATATTGTCCTCCAGTCCAAGAGTATTGCCCTCCGGTCCAACAATACTCTCCTCCTTGCCCTCCGAAGCAGAAATATTGTCCACAAGTTGAACAATGTTGCCCTCCAGTCCAACAGTACTGTCCTCCAAAGCAGAAATATTGTCCTCCAGTTCAACAATGTTGCCCTCCAGTCCAACAGTACTGTCCTCCAAAGCAGAAATATTGTCCTCCAGTTCAACAATGTTGCCCTCCAGTCCAACAGTACTGTCCTCCAAAGCAGAAATATTGTCCTCCAGTTCAACAATGTTGCCCTCCAGTCCAACAGTACTGTCCTCCGAAGCAGAAATATTGTCCTCCAGTTCAACAATGTTGCCCGCCAGTCCAACAATACTGTCCTCCGAAGCAGAAATATTGTCCTCCAGTCCAACAATATTGTCCTCCAGTCCAAGAATATTGCCTTCCGGTCCAACAATACTGTCCTCCAGTCCAACAAACCGACTCAACTGTTGGAGAGCCTGAGATCTGTCAGATGAAACAAGTGCGCCAGGTGCCCCTGCAGTACCTGAAGAAGTAACAAATAAGCAACACAGATGGAAACGTGTCCGTCAGTCTAGAAATATCCTTCTGTCTCCAGACAGCCCCTTTGAAAACCCATCACGGTTCAACCTCCAACACTCATTTCGGTATTTTGGAAACCCTCGTTGACTTCAGAAGTTGTCTCCAGTGTCCCAGAAATGAGACGATATGGTGGGGTTCACAAGGAGACACCCAAAGATGAGATTTGTTGCTATGATGCACTTAGGGTGAAATCCAGAGTAACTACGGGGAGTCCTTACTCCGGAGTAAAAACAAGTTACTTTGGATTGTAATATGAATTTCCCATAGGTTTTCACTAGGTGGTGCAGTAACTACAGGAGCACACGTCTCTTACGTGCTCCCGTAGTTACTCTGGATTGTGCCCATAATCTCTTGGTGTGTTTATTTATGTTAATCCACTTTTATTGCATATAGTATCTATTAATATATCATTCTCAAGATCTTTTTTCAATATTCAATGGGCTTATATCTCCGTGTACAAGAATGTTTCTTACACCGTATTGCAATACTCAATAGGTTGGATCTCCATGGGGCACAAGGTCTTACTCCATTGTAAAACGCAAAACCCAAAGTCTTGCATCAAAACACAATTCAAAAATTCTTTGGATCTAAGCCATTGTTATTATTATTATTACCCTTGTATGATCATTATTATCCTGTGAAGACCCATACATGCAAAATAATAAATTTGTTTAAAAATCCATCTATCTCTGCTCCTCTGTATCACTTATTTATCACGATAGCATTTTATATTATTAGCAAATAATCACTCAATAGTCATTTATTTAGCATTTGTTTCACAGAGTGTTTCATGCAATGTCCTCTGAAGGCTCCATAAACATTATATTCAGGTTCAATAAATAATATTTATTATTATTTAATAATATATAATAATATATTTATATATTTATATAATAATAATAATAATAATAATAATAATAATAATAGTCCTAATAATTGTAACAATATTATTATTATTATTATTATTATTATTATTATTATTATTATTATTATTATTATTATTATTATTATTATCCCCATATTGCAGACAGGGAAGCTTGAGGGCAAGAGAGAGAAGCCTGTCAAGGCCACAGAGGGGTCAACCATAATTCGACTTCTCTAGGAGTAAGGCCTCCTGAACTCAATGAGACTTACTTCAGAGTAGACATAGCTAAGATTACAGGGTGTGTTTTAATGCATGTATGGCAATTCTACTGGGAAAAATAATTTTACAGCTCGGATTCAAGGACAATACTATGGAAATTAGTCACATTCAGTTCAGTAGAGTTTTTGATATCTATCTATCTATCTATCTATCTATCTATCTATCTATCTATCTATCTATCTATCTATCTATCTGTCTGTCTGTCTGTCTGTCTGTCTGTCTGTCTATCTATCTATTCCTTCCATCATCCATCCATCCATCCATCCATCCATCCATATCTATCTATCTATCTATCTATCTATCTATCTATCTATCTATCTATCTATCTATCTATCTATCTATCTATTCCTTCCATCCATCCATCCATCCATCCATCCATCTATATCTATCTATCTATCTATCTATCTATCTATCTATCTATCTATCTATCTATCTATCTATTCCTTCCATCCATCCATCCATCCATCCATCCATCCATCCATATCTATCTATCTATCTATCTATCTATCTATCTATCTATCTATCTATCTATCTATCTATCTATCTATCTATCTATCTATCATCTGTGCCTCCCTTCCATATCTATTTAGCTATTCCTTCCTTCCTTCATTTCCATATCTATCTATGGTATCTATCTATCTATCTATCTGTCTATTCCTTCCTTCCTTCCTTCCTTCATTTCCATATCTATCTATCCATCTATCTACAGTATTTAAATACCGCTTTTCAAATTAAAAAGTTCACAAAACAGTTTACAAAAAAATTTTAAAATAGCTAATTAATAGATTAATTAATAATTAATCATAATCAACAATGACATTTACATACCACTTTTTAATGAAAAGTTTACAAAGTAACTGGGATTTAAAACTTCAGAGTAGCATAATATTGCACTTTTAATCCTCTGCCTACACCAACTTTGATGAAACATAATTAGTAATGATATAATTAGCAATTATATCATCGCAATTATAATTTCCAGTAATTATGTAATTAAGAATTATAATTCTTTTATTTATAATGGTTGCATTAATAAATACTATAAATTTACATACATCTAATACATAGTAAATATATCCGATACCGCTTTTCAAAGAAAAGTTCTCAAAGTGGTTTACAGAGACCATTGTATGTCTACTCAAGACCACTTATATGTCTACTCAAAAGAAAGCCTCAGTGTGTGCAATAGGTCTTACTCCCAGGAAAGTGTCTTTAGTATTCCTAACCACACGTTCCTGGGAGTAAGTACTATTGAGCACACTGGGACTTACTTCTGAGTAGACATGATTAGGACCGCACTTCAAATTAAATTCCTATAACTTAAAAATGAAGGGCTATGGAGGCCTCTGCCTGAATGGGTCTCCTCGGATCTGTGCCAGCCATTATGCTACCACAGAACTGAAGGGGGATGGTATAGGAAAAGCGATGTGGATCAGATTTGAAGGTTCAGAGCCATATCATAGGATCGGAAACCACAGTTATTCAAATAAGTGGGTACCAAACCCACAGATAAGAAGGGTCGCCTGTAATCTAAAATCCCAAAAAATATTATTTGTTGGTCATTCTCAGTGATCTTATGGGGTTTATGATTCCAGGAATAAGGGTGTGAATGAAAAGAGCATTGTTTGCTGAGCTTTATTTATTTATTTATTTATTTATTTATTCATTCATTCATTCATTCATTCATTCATTCATACATACATACATACATACATACATACATACATACACCATACATACATACATAATTTATTTGAATCCCACAATTGTATGTATGTATGTATGTATGTATGTATGTATGTATGTATGTATGTATTCAGTCAGTCGGTCGGTCGGTCATTCGTTTGTTTGTTTGTTTGTTCGTTTGTTTGTTCATTTAATTTGTATCCCATCTTTCTTTCTAAAAGAAAGATATCAAGGCGGCCTTGCTTCCTAAATTTAGGATCATCAGTAATTTAGGATCATCAATTAATCATCACTATCCTCACCCTTGTTTTTATAATAATAAGGATACAATAAAATAAAATTGAAATGTCTGATTAAATATACAAGAAAAATTGATAAATGTCCATCAAAATAACGTCTTTCCAACAACAAAATAATGTTAAAAAGCAATCTGGGTAGCCAAATAAATAAATAAATAAATAAATAAATAAATAAATAAATAAATTAATTAATTAATTAATTGCATGCATGCATGCATGCATACATACATACATACATACATACATACATACATACAATTCTGGGATTCAAATAAATTAAAACAGGTTCTATGTCCCATTAGTAACTGGTTCTCAGAACCAGGCTCTCATTAGCAAACGGTTCTATAGAACCTATGAAGCCCACCAGTGCATACATACATACATACATACATACATACATACATACATACATACATACATACATACGTACGTACGTACGTACATACATACAATTCTGGGATTCAAATAAATTAAAACAGGTTCTATGTCCCATTAGTAACTGGTTCTCAGAACCAGGCTCTCATTAGCAAACGGTTCTATAGAACCTATGAAGCCCACCAGTGCATACATACATACATACATACATACATACATACATACGTATGTACGTACGTACATACATACAATTCTGGGATTCAAATAAATTAAAACAGGTTCTATGTCCCATTAGTAACTGGTTCTCAGAACCAGGCTCTCATTAGCAAACGGTTCTATAGAACCTATGAAGCCCACCAGTGCATGCATGCATGCATGCATGCATACATACATACATACATACATACATACATACATACATACATACATACATACATACATACATATGTTCGTTCGTACGTATGTACATATGCACATAAGTATAATGGCTCCCTGTATCTCCGGGTCTCTTATTCCAAACAATCTCTGAGACCCCATATCATTCGACTGAGAATCCAATCCTATGCATGTCTACTCAGAAGTTAGTCCCGTTGTGCTCAATGGTACTTACTCCCAAGAAGGTGTGGATAAGATTATGGCTGGAGTCTTATGCATAAGGATTGGCAAGCCAACAACGGGACTTCAAAGATCAGGGTTAGGGAAAGGAAGCTGTTGTATGTGAGTCTGTGGTTATCTCACCTGACGGACGTCACACCTTTGTGTGTCTCAGGTGCATATGATGTTTGATGTTGCTTCTGTACATGCTGTGCTTACTCTCATTCCTTAGAGAGCATCCAACCACTTAACTCGATCTCCACCACTAATTGTTCAGATGCTGTCTAGATATTTCAGTCCCGTCATCTCCAAAGGTGGCCTCTTGTGCAATCAGTAATTGCGGCATCGCTACGCGGCAGAGCATGTTTGGCTTGAACATCTCCCCATGACTCAGGACAGCAGGTCTGTGATGGGATCGGGCAAGTCCTGATCCGACAGGCCATATGGGCAACTCACAACAAATGGCCACCTGGTAGACCTCCTGGTTTGGTGGACCTCCTGGTTTGGGTATTTTGGGGGGTCTGCCATAACAATATAAAAAGGAAGTGTTGTGGGTTCTTGGCTGTGGGTCTCTCTCTCTCTCTCTCTCTCTCTCTCTCTCTCTCTCTCTCTCTCTCTCTCTCACTATTTTACCCTCCCTGCAGAGGGGTGCATCCCTTCCTAACTCTTATGGGAATATCCTTTATAAATACAGAGACCCTCCCATCTACCAGAAAATCTCAAGCCTCTATTGATGAGACCCCGACAGGCTGTTATGCACTATAATAAAGAGACCCCCAAAAAGGAGTGTGTGGGAAAAGCCATATTAAGACCCCCACCATCTGAAAAAAAATAAGTAAAATTAATTTTTAATTATGTACCAAAACGAAAAAGGCTGCATTCCTAGAGACACTTTCCTGCGAGTAAGACCCTTTGAACACATTTATAAAAACAGACAGACCCTCATCTACCAGGAAACCACAAGTTTCTATTGATGAGACACCAACAGGCTGTTATACACTATATTGAAGATATCCTACAATTAATTAATCTATCTATCTATTTATTAGGTTCGGATCCTGCCTTTCTTCCTTAAAAGGAACCCCCAAGATGGAAGAACCCAAAAGGAAATCCATAAAAGGAGATGGGGGCAGCAGCCACATTATGGGCGCAATCCAGAGTAACTACAGGAAGTTTTTGCTCTGGTGTAAGAACAATTTACTCTGGATTGCAATATGAATTTACCATAGGTTTTTATGGTGGTGCTGTACCTACGTTGACATAAATGTCTCTGACGTGCTCCCGTAGTTACTCTGGATTGTAGGGTAAGACCCCTCTAATAGCCAGATGATGGGCAAAATCCAGAGTACCGGTAACTACAGGGAGTCTTTGCTCTGGTGTAAGAACAACATACCCTACAATCCAGAGTAACTACAGGAGCACGTCAGAGACATTATGTGTACCCATAGTTACCTCACCACCTAGTGAAAATCTATGGGAAATTCATATTGCAATCCAGAGCAAATTGTTCTTACACCGGAGCAAGGACTCCCCGTAGTTACTCTGGATTGCGCCCTTACTCTGGATTCCAATATGAATTTCCCATAGGTTTTCACTTGGTGGTGCAGAAACTATAGGTTCACGTAAACTCTCTTACGTGCTCCTGTAGTTACTCTGGATTGGGGGGGGATGTCCACCGTCTGAAAAATGAAGTAAAATTAATTTTTAATTAGGTAAAAAACTGAAAAAAGGAATTAATTAACTAATTAAGTAAAACCTTTATAGTAAAAGTAAAACGTTACAGCAATGTAAAACATTAAGTAAAAAAAAATTAATTAGTGGCTGGTCTTCTGACTGTAATAAAGTTTTATTATTATTATTATTATTATTATTATTATTATTATTATTATTATTATTATTATTAAAAATTAATCAATTAAAATGGTGCTAACTTTAGATTTTCTGATGAAGATTCTCCAGCTCAATTTAGGTTTGCTCTCCTGGGAACTTGCACTCGACACTCATATGATCCAGGATGATTAATTCCCTTATCATCCTACAAGGTGTACCATAAATAGGTTTGGGCAACGGTCCAGCATGAGGTGTGACATGATAGCGACAACTATCTAGTGCCTGCATCCCTGATTCACTGGGATTCCCATTACAAACCCATTACAGGGTTTGCCAACCCATGTCCATTGGAAATACCAGAGTCCTTTGATCTTTAGTGTCATCATCCTTTATCACCTGAAATGTCAAAGCTGGCGTGACCTGCAATTGAGATATCCCTGGATCCGTTGCATGCCTGTTATATAATGCGCCATGTGTCTGGTCCATGATTTGGGTCCCAAGTTTCTGCATCATCTCCAAAAGGCACCATATATAAGGGTTATCTCCCCACAACACATCATTCTCTGGACGGTGTCCTTCTTCAGCTCTCTCACCCACTAAGCAAGGTAAGCCAACTGGGAACACTGGGGTTGTGTGAGGTCGGCCCATTTGTGACGCCAACTTCATTAAGCTTGAAGTTTCAAAGGCAGAGAGGAACGGGTTTAGGAAGCTTCGTTCTCAACACTATACATTAAAAGGGTTTTGTAAGCATAGGGTTATTACGAAAAATTATTAACGAAAAATTAAGGCTATTTTAAGAATTTTTCTAAGCCTTTATTAAAATCAAATTTTAATTTTAATGATATAATTATAGCATCTCAGAGCTACTGTTATATATGACATTATGCATTAATATACATTATATATGGGCGCAATCCTGAGTAACTATGGGGAGTCCTTGCTCCGGAGTAAGAACAATTTGCTCTGGATTGCAATATGAATTTCCCATAGGTTTTCACTGGGTGGTACAGTAACTATGGGTGCACATAAAGTCTCTTACGTGCTCCCGTAGTTACTCTGGATTGTAGGGTATGTCTATTATAACTATAATATAGTTTTATATTATAAAGTTCAAAAGAATTATATTCTCATATCAAATATATTACATAATATTATATATCCTCAAGGTTTTTTTTAAAATAACTGACAAGATTGTTTCAATCTAGATTTAACTGTATTTTATTTTTATTTTTTTTAAAACCAACTTGGGCTTCTTTATATATATAGTTTGATTTGCATACATATATATGATTTGATTTGAATATATATATATATGATTTGATTTGAATATATATATATATATATATATATATATATATATATATATATATATATATATATATATATATATATGCAACTCAAATCCTACACACACACATACTGTATTTGATCAAATTTTTCAGCCAAATTTAGGGTGCAATCCAGAGTAACTACGGGGAGTCCTTGCTCCGGTATAAGAACAATTTGCTCTGGATTGCAAGATGAATTTCCCATAGGTTTTCATTAGGTGGTACAGTAACTACGAGTGCACGTAATGTAGTCACTCTGGATTGTAGGGTTAGTCTCCAACATCAGGCTGCACACTGATTTTGATGGTTACTTTGACTTGAGTAAATGTGGTATTTGGGTTACAAGTATAGGGTGTGCATTAGATCTGATGGCGTATTAGATTAGAGTGTGTCTATAAAGCTGTTTGCCCTCCTAACTTTCAGATCCATCAACCATGTCAGATGATTGTGGGATCATCTACTCTTCTGGGAGAGAACCCTACTACAACTTGAACTCCACATGGTACGACCCAGCTGGATCATGGCTGGACACCCGTCGCAAGCCCTTCCGCTACGCTGTCAATACGTCCTGTGTGACCGGCTGCAACCGCCGGGACGATGTTCCCAGAAGAGGAGGCCACGATTACCGCTGCTACGGGTATCGCCGCTCCACCTGTCGGTCGGGCGGTAACCCTCGAGTCCGAACCTGCGTCCACAACCCCTCTGGAGGTCCTCGAGACTATTGGGGACGACCCATCGGTGATTCTTGCAATGGGAATACAGGTGGACACTATTCTAATGAAGAATCGTTCTGCTGCGGCGGAGGAAACGGATGCGCTGGTTCGTCCGGAGGATGTGGCGGAGGTGGCGCGGCCTGTTCCCAGCCAGCTCTTGCCAGATCTTCCAGAAGTTTGCAAATGTCTGGAGGATCCGTATGTTGTTCAACATCCGGAGGTTGTGGCGGGGGTGGAGGAGCCTGTGCCGCGCCTGTCGCTGCGACGTATGGAGGCTGTGGAGGTGGGATCAGTCCTGAGTCAGTATGTGGTGTATGTGAGAGAGGACCCCGATCTGTTGGGTTAAGGCTGTGGGGTGAGCCAGGTTGCACCAATCCTCCCATCAATAGCGGCCGAGGAGGGGCCTGTTGCGCACCTACGGCTACGTCATATGGAAACTGCGGCGGCGGCGGCGGAGGAGGGGCCTGTTCCATGCCAATGGCTGCATCATATGGAAGCTGTTGTGAAGGAGGGGGAATTGGGGGGTTCAGTTCTGAGTCAGGATGTGGGGGGTGCGAAAGGGGACCCCGATCTCTTGGGTTAAGGCTCTGGGGGGAACCAGGATGCACAAATCCTCCCATCAGCAGAGGAAGCCGAGGTTGTTGTTGAGGAAGTTGGGGTGATTGTTAGGAAGGATGTGGGGGGGTGAAAGGGGACCCCACTTGATCGTGAGAAGGTTATGGGGCGAACCTGAATGTAGCAGAGGATGGTGAGTGGGACTGATTTATACCAAGCCATGCTAGATCACGTGACTGTGAACTTTTAATTGAAAAGCAGTATAAGAATATTGATAATGAATATTGATGATGATGATGATGATGATGATGATGATGATGATGATGATGACGATGATGATGGTTATGATGATGACGACGATGACGACGATGATGGCAACGACAATGACAACAACAATGACAATGACAACAATAATGCTAGTGGATTCCGCTGTGCTGAATCCTATGTCAATTCAGAAGTAAGTCCCATTGTGTTCTGCTGGACTTACTCTCAGGAAAGTGTGTATAGGATTGCAGCCATAAATACTACCTTTCAACAGAGTAAATAAATTTGATGGAAACCAAACTGGAGTCTTAAAAATGTGTTCATTTGTATAATTGACCTTGGATTGATGGATTGATGGATTGATGGATTGATGGATTGATGGATGGATTGATTGATTGATTGATTGACTGATTGACTGATTGACGATTAGTTGAGTTGGTAAGTCCAGGCTCTTAAGCAGAAATATATGGACTCAATAGTCAGTTTTGGAGTAAAGACATTCTTTGAAATCACAGATTGATTGATTGATTGATTGATTGATTGATTGATTGATTGATTGATTGATTGATTGATTGATTGATTGATTGATTGACAACTAACTGAGTTGATAAATCCAAGCTCCCTTCCTTCTCAAGCAGGAATATATAGACTCAGAAGTCAGTTTTGGAGTAAAGACAGTCTTTGAAATCACAGAGTTGGAGGGCGACCCACAAGGTCATCTAGTTGGACCTTCTAGTCCAACTCCTTGCCTGCAGCTGCAGGTCCTCTATTGGCGAACCTATGGCATTTGTCCCACAGCAGGCACACAGAACCTTCTTTGTTGGCGCATGAGCCCAGTTGCCCCACCATCGCCCAGTACTGCTCTGAAAAGGAGCAACCTGCTCATCTTTGGAGCAGAGCCGACTGACTGCGCCAGTGCCCAGAACGCATGCCCAGATCTCTGTGCATCCACATTGGGCCAACAGTGCCCGGAGCCCAGTGGGCATGCCCAGCGTGCATACTGGGCACAAGTGTACTCTGTTGAGGAGCACCCTCCTCCTCTTTGGAACCGAATGTGTTGGTGTCCAGTATGCATGCCTGGAATTCAGTGGGCCAGGTATGCCCTGAGCTCTCTGCACATGCCCAGAGTTCTATCATCACTGTCTTAGAGCATCTCCCAGCCTCTGCTTGGATCCCCCTTGGCCACCCAACTGCCCTAACCATCAATGGACAAAAATGGTTCTATAAAAGGCTACAGAAAGGTGTTGTTGCTGCAGAAAAAGGGTTACGGAGCATTTTCCACCATATTTATCTCACATTGGCACTAAAACTGTCCCCAAAACGCCTGTGACACACCAGTAGACCCTCCATGGCACACTAAAGTGCACCACTGAAAATCCTAGGGCGCCAAGTCAGGACCGCCTTGGGTTTCCTTTCTTAAAAGAAGAAAGGTGAGATATAAACAGAATAAATCCTAATTCTGCATTAATTGCAATGGAGGAGGAATGAGATGCAGATGGGCTTCCAACTATTAGGGTGGAGCGGGATTATGCCCCAATGGACCAGTATCTGGAGCTTCCCTGTACCTGGGAAGCTGGACCAGTATCTGGAACTCCTTAAAAGCCTGTCTGTAAAAGAAGGAAATAGCAATGAAGAACAACCCCCAGGGGGTTAAAACCAGTCCTGGCCATATAAGATCCATATATGGTCCATATAAGGTCCTTAAACTCTTAAGCTGGAGTTTACTGGTAGGGAACAGACGCCACCTTCTGGCCAACTTGTTGATTGCCTGACCAACTTTCTGCTGTTATGGCTAGCTTTTCTGAATGATATTTAGAGGTTTAATTAATTATGGCCTTCGTTAATTAATTTAATTAATTAATTATGGGCTGGCAATGCAGGCACCAGGACAGAATTCTGCAAGGATTCGGGTTTCACAAAAAGGGCACGAGGAGCAAATTCTCCCCCTCCACCCTGGCTGAAATCCTAAAGACACTTTCCTGGGAGTAAGACCCATCAAGCACAATGGGTTTACTTTTGAGTAAACTTGGTTAGGATGGCACTCTTAGAAAATTTTCTTTCTGCCATGGTTTAGAGGAGAGAGAAGCTGACTGACTGAGGACTTCTTTAGCGCATCACTGTCTCATGGTCTGTTTAGGCTCCTTATCTATAAATAATAGTATAATATTAATAATAATATAGTATAAATAAGAATAAGAATAAAAGTGGCTCCAGAGACCTGGGTTTCTCATCTTAAATTTCCACCCATCCTTGATGTGGGGCAGGTGAATTTTCCCACATTCAGGTGAATTGGGTACCAGTCCATCTATCTTTGAAAATCCTGTTTAACACTGCCACCTATAGGTGATGCCCTATAGTTTAATGCCTATAGTTTGATGTCCTATAGTTTGGTCACCTATAGGTGATGCCTTCTGAGTTTGCATTCAATATTCCCTGTTGAGATGTACACTGACCGAGCAAAAGGGCAATCATACGTCCCTTTTTTCCAGGACATGTCCTCTTTTTTAGCCTAGTGTCCAGGGAAAAAAATCTTCATTGTCCTCCTTTTCCTTATCAGCCGTCTTGGAATTAATAAATTATACATAATAAATTATATGTGATAGTTTTAAATTTAATAATAAGGAGAAAATATAATAATAGTTTTAAATTTATTATTGTTGTTGTTGTTATCATTATCATTATCATTATCATTATCATTATTAAAATAATATTATTATTAAAAATAATAAAATTTTAAATAGTTTTAAATTTAACTAATATTTAATCATCATCACCATCATCATCGTCACAACATATATTTTAAGAAGATACCCAGTTAATACCTAGCATCCCGTATCAACTTTTTTCACCAGTCAATAATTTAATTTTTGTGGTTGTTAATGTACAGGTGACTGTGTTTCATGCCTTATGAATAAAATCATTGTCATCAATAATAATAATAATAATAATAATAATAATAATAACAATAACAATAATAATAATAATAATAATAATAATAATAATAATAATAATAATAATAATAATAATAATAATAATATTGAGACGATACTTTTGTGGTTGCTAGATCATTGGATAGGAATCAGATCACAACAGAGCCAATTCCAAACACCTGGCGACTGTGAAATCATCATCATCATCATCATCATCATCATCAAGTCCAACATGCTTGGGAAGGGTCCAACTTGTGACGATATTATGAAAACCAGCGTAGAAAACTCATTTGCTGGTTGAAAAAACTCAGTGAGAAAACTCATTGTAGTACTGTTGGTGGTGATGATGATGATGATAATAATATGAGTACACAGCACAATATAATATAGCATTTCTGTAATCACTGGATTTCCATAATCACCTACTCGCCCAAACCGGAACTTCCCATTTCCCTGCCACTGGCGGTTCGCGCTCC
Organism: Cryptoblepharus egeriae; assembly: GCA_030015325.1. Classification (NCBI taxonomy): domain Eukaryota; kingdom Metazoa; phylum Chordata; class Lepidosauria; order Squamata; family Scincidae; genus Cryptoblepharus; species Cryptoblepharus egeriae. The sequence goes on along the minus strand of JAREYC010000018.1, from coordinate 9,395,958 downwards.
TCCGCGAGCCTGCGCAGTTCCCCCGGCCGGGGGGGCTGATTCCCCCCCACGCGCTCCTCCGCATGCCTCCACACTTCCCCTGGCCGGGCGGGGGGGCTGCTGATTCAGAGACCCATCCTAAGCAGGTCTACTCAGAAGTAAGTCCCAGTATAGTCAATACTGGGAAAGTGTGGAAAGGACTGCAGCCTCTGGAAAGGACTTACTCCCAGGAAAATGTGGAAAGGAATGCAGCCTCAGAGCCCCATCCTAAGCAGGTCTACTCAGAAGTAAGTCCCAGTATAGTCAATGGGACTTACTTCCAGGAAAGTGTGGAAAGGACTCCAGCCTCAGAGCCCCGTCCTAAGCAGGTCTACTCAGAAGTAAGTTTATTTTTTAAAAAAATTTTAATTTTTAAATTAAAAACCTTCCCGGCCCCGCCCCTGACCCTGGCCTTGGCCCCGCCCACTTCCGGAGAACCGGTTCTTGGGCCAGGCCGGGCCCACCACTGTCTGTAATATAATATAATTACATAAGATATATAATATTGCATTTTAATTAACCACATGAAAGCAATACATTTGAGTGTTTTTGAGCACAATCCTACCTGTGTCTACTCAAAAGTCAGCCCCATTGTATTTAATGGGTTTTACTCCCAGGAAAGTGCCTTTAGGATTGCAGCCTTTAGCTTTTATTTTGCAATGTCCTACACTTTCCTTGGATGTTCTGTGTATAGCGATGCAGGGACGTCTCTTCCCCTATTTATTGCAGAAGGGTCTTGAGCATGTACAGAATGTGTTGTGGTCAGCAGTATTCTTTTGGAGCGGAGAAGCATGTGCATACTTCTCCTTGTGGAAGGGAGGGGGAACTCTGTACCTCCTCAGAGGCCGCCTTTGACATCTTTATTCTGCTGCCCTCAACCACCAGGAGACCAAAACTTGCTCAGTTGGTGTCGCTCCGATCCCAGTAAACTCCCATACTGTGACATTAGGACACACCAATGAAACCAGTAATGGGGTCAAGAGGCAGACACACCAAAGCGCACACCAGGATTGTGGTTGCCATAATGAGAAGAATCTGGGCCAGATCCCCAAGTATATAATGAGACACATGCAATCTGGAAACTATATCTGGACAAATACCCCAGTAATCTTCTAGGCTACTCCTACCTACATACTGGACTAGGTGAACCTTGAGCAACAGGTCACATCTGTGTAAGTGTGTAGTAGAGAAATCAAAAGTCCTGAAGCTTTGTCAAGTGGAAGATTTCTTCTAACGGAGGTTTCATTTGCTTCATCACAACACTATGTGATAGGCGTAGTTACACCTACATGGGCCCAGATAGTATAGGTCGGGATGTTACTCCAACGTGAAAGTAAAGTTACTCAAAAATTGTCAATGCAAGGGTGAAGTGTCTCACACCGCAGTCCAAAACCTGGTAGTCCCAGTGGAAAGATCTAACTGTTTGGAAAAGGGTGACCCACTTTCAACTAGTAGCAACTTGGTAGTAAAGTAGTAGTAAACTGAAAGTTGTATACCAGCATGTCTCACACTGCAATCCAAAGCCTAGCAGTCCCAGTGAAAAGATCTAACTGGTCAGAAAAGGGTGACCCACTTTCAACTAGTAGTAACTTGGTAGTAATGTAGTAGTAAACTGAAAGATGTATACCAACATATCTAACACTGCAATCCAAAGCTGTGCAGTCGCAGTGGAAAGATCTAACTGGTTGGGAAAGGGTGATAGACTTTCAACTAGTAGTAATTTTGTAGTAAAGTAGTAGTAAACTGAAAGATGTATACCAACATGTCTCACTCTTAGATCCAAAGCCTAGCAGTCACAGTGGAGAGATCTAACTGGTTGGAAAAGGGTGACACACATTCAACTAGTAGTAACTTGATAGTAAAGACTAGTAAACTGAAAAATTTATACCAACATGTCTAACTCTATACTAACATGTCTAACTGTTAATTGAAGCCTAGCAGTCCCAGTGCAAAGATAGGTTGGAAAAGGGGACTCACTTTCAACTTGTCCTAACTTGGTAGTAAAGTGGCAGTAAATTAAAAGATGTATACCAATGTGTCTCACACTGCCATCCAAATCCTTGCAGATGGAGTGGAAAGATCCAACTGTTAGGAAAAGTGTGACCCACTTTCAACCTGTAGTAACTTGGTAGTAAAGTGGTAGTAAATTGAAATTTGCATCCAGAACAGGGCAGTTCTTTTGCTTTTCCACACTCCCTTTGTTACTTGAGGGCAAAACCAACCACTACTCACAACTCCGAGAATATTTGTGCATATTCTATACCCCAATTGAGATGAATGGATTCCTGCCCCATTTATTTGGCTAAACACTACTCAGTGTCAAGTTTCCCACATGTAAATCAGAACCAGTTTCTCCTCCGCTACACCTGCTTGATAAGTAATACGTAGGCACCTTTTGAAAGGCGACGCTTCCCTCTTGTAATTCAAGAACTATATATTATATTGTCCTCCTTGGCAATAGACAAAGCCTTTTGGGTAACCCGGGTGTTGTGTTACAACAGGTTCGCTACAACCCACATGTTTTAGGAAACTGACAAGGGTATCCGTCATCCAAGCTGTCATCTATAATTACAACTGCTTGAAGTCAACTCCATGCTTGAAGTTTCCCCATGTGGCTCTGCGCTGTTGTTGAAGGCGCAAACCTGCGCTGATAACTCGCACCCACAATTAGACTTGTGCAATCTGTTCCCCAATGTTCCTCTTCCCCACATTCCTTAGATATTTTGGAAAGGCAGAGAATAGCTTCCCTAAGTTGGAATATATATATATGTAATGTATATATACATTATATATACATTATACATATACATATATGTGCATGTGCGCGTGTGTGTGTATATATATATGTATATATGTGAGTGTGTACACACTCACCTTGTTGTGGTTTAAAAAAGTCTTTATGAATAATAGTACTTTATTACTATTACTTTAGTACTTATTTAGTACTTTATTTAGTAATTAATTTAGTAATTTAGTGCGAACGTACTTTAGTACTTTATTACTATTACTTTAAACTTACTGCAATGTTCTTCCATGTCTACTCAGAAGTAAATCCCATTGTGTTCAATGAAACATACTTCCAGTGCCAGATTTCAAGATGTCACCCTCTTGTGACCCTCCTGACCCGTGACCCCCACTTTGAAGACCACTGTTCTATGGGGTATAGTCAGTGCTTTTTTCTTGGGGGGGGGATGTTCCAGTAGCACCACAGTGGCATAGTTAGTTCATCCCCATGTGACCATAGATCCCCATAGATCATCCCCATATGGGAAGGTGGGAAAAGGTGCCAGTAATGCGTACTGGTGAGTACCCCCAGAAAAATACCACTGGATACACAGTTCATGAAGGTTGTACCCTTAACTGGCACAACTTATACGCAGAGCTGTGCTCCATCCCCACTACCCAGTTCAATGGGATATACTGCCTCTATATATGGAGGTTCTATCCTTAACTGGCACAGCTTATATAGAGAGTCTTGCTACATCCCCACTATCTAATGGGATATACTGTCTCTATTCATGGAGGTTGTACCCTTAACTGGCACAACTTATATGGAGAGACTTGCTAGATCTCCGCTACCCAGTTCAATGGGATGTACTGCCTCTATATATGGAGGTTCTATCCTTAACTGGCACAGTTTATACGGAGAGTCTTGCTAGATCCCCACTATCCAATGGGATATACTGTCTCTATTCATGGAGGCTGTACCCTTAACTGGCACAACTTATATGGCGAGACTTGCTAGATCCCCACTACCCAGTTCAATAGGATATACTGCTTCTGTTTATGGAGGTTCTATCCTTAAGAGGCACAACTTACATGGAGAGTCTTGCTAGATCCCCACTATCCAATGAGCTACACGGCCTCTATTCATGGAGGTTGTACCCATAACCGGCACAACTTATATGGAGAGCCATTCTGGATCACACCAAGGCTTCCTCATGTCCAAAAGGGAGGTCTTCTTCTCAAGCCTACTGTTCCTGATGCCCCAAAAGATTTCACTTTGGCCAAAATCGAACCAACGTAAGGCCGGCGAGCCAAACTTTTATGCTTCTTTGTGTCCATCGTGACCCATGTTTTCCAACTCCGGGTTCTGTCGACAGCCTCCCACATGGTAGGTTAGTCTCCATCCTGGGGACACAATAGTCACCAGGGCTTCACACCTATTTGCCATTGGGTGAACACCTACATTCTTGATCTTGACCTGCTGCAATTTCCTGTTCATCAGGATGGAATGTCAACGATGAAATCAACACACGGGTTGCAGAATCACTTTACCTCCATTGACAACATCCCAGCGCATCGAGATGAATAGATTTCGCCTGAGAGCATCATTTGGCGCATTGCGTCTTGCACATGTCCCAGATTCCACCATGGGTTTCAGTCGCTCGGTGTCTATTGTCTCACCACAAAGCCCCACAAGACACAATCTTGATAACAACCATGGTCTTGGCACAGCCTCATCCAGATCAATTCTTGGCAGTCGTTTATTATTATTATTATTATTTTACATTGGCAAGGCGCACGTGCCGCTTCTTCGATATCAATGACTCAAAAGCTGTGATGGAAATGAAGACGTCATTCTTGGCATGCGGGAAGGAAGAAGGATTTTTGTAAGGGAAACACGGGGTCACCCGATGTGATGCCGGAAAGAAAATAGGATGACAATGTGATGCCGGAATGAAAATAGGATGGGATGGTGGGCACCAATTCTGAATCAGGTTGCCATATATCCATAAAACAGTGGCAATCCTGATTCAGAAGCTCAGAATAAAGACGGGATGGTGGGCACCAATCCCGAATAAGGTTGCTGTACGTCTGAAAAACAGGGACAATCCTGATTCAGAAGCCCAGAAGAAGGATGGGATGGTGGGCACCAATCCTGAATAAGGTTGCCATATATCCAAAAAACAGGGACAATCCTGATTCAGAAGCTCAGAAGAAGGACAGGATGGTGGGCACCAATCCTGAGTAAGGTTGCTGTACGTCTGAAAAACAGGGACAATCCTGATTCAGAAGCACAGAAGTAGGATGGGATGGTGGGCACCAATCCTGAATAAGGTTGCCATATGTCATGGAAAATAGGGACAATCCTGATTCAGAAGCCCAGAAGAAGGATGGGATGGTGGGCACCAATCCTGAATAAGGTTGCCATATATCCAAAAAACAGGGACAATCCTGATTCAGAAGCTCAGAAGAAGGACAGGATGGTGGGCACCAATCCTGAGTAAGGTTGCTGTACGTCTGAAAAACAGGGACAATCCTGATTCAGAAGCACAGAAGTAGGATGGGATGGTGGGCACCAATCCTGAATAAGGTTGCCATATGTCATGGAAAATAGGGACAAGCCTGATTCAGAAGCCCAGAAGAAGGATGGGATGGTGGGCACCAATCCTGAATAAGGTTGCCATATATCCAAAAAACAGTGACAATCCTGATTCAGAAGCTCAGAAGAAGGACAGGATGGTGGGCACCAATCCTGAGTAAGGTTGCCGTACATCTGAAAAACAGGGACAATCCTGATTCAGAAGCCCAGAAGTAGGATGGGATGGTGGGCACCAATCCTGAATAAGGTTGCCATATGTCCTGGAAAACAGGGACAAGCCTGATTCAGAAGCTCAGAAAAAGGATAGGATGGTGGGCACCAATCCTGAATAAAGTGTCAGTTGATCAATATGGGTCAACTTAGTGTGTGCAATCCTAAAGACGCTTTCCTGGGAGTAAGACCTGTTGAACACAATGGGGCTTATTTTTGAGTAGACATGGTTGGGATTGTGCTCATTGTCACTCCAAGCTGGAGTAGGCTGTATCTGGGATGACATGAACCAAACCTGATGCCCAAATAGGGCAACCACATCTATACAACCATATGTCAAGGATGCATCTTTGAAAGCCCAACCTATGTATATTCAAGCATGCCTATTGAGGAGCAAGTTCCTTTATTGTCAATGGGGCTTACTCTGGGGTAACTGTGGACGGGCATGTGGCGGCAGCTCCCAATGAAAGAAGACGTCTCATGGCCGAGATGCTGCTCTTCAAAGATCATATAGAAGGAGGGACAAATTTGTCCTCAACCCCATCTGAAAGTAGAACGAGATCTAAAAAGAACAATAGATCTAATAGGTATAATAGGTTTATTACCTATTACTGTACTTATAGGTAATAAACACAATGGAGGATATTCTGAATGGGTATCGGGGAGAAATTGGGTGCCCTTCAGGATTTCCAGCTACAGGGACCCTTACTGGGTCCTATCTATCCCCTCCTGGTTCCTATCTCTCTATCTGTCCATCCATCCATCCCTTTCGTATGTATCTATCTATCTATCTATCTATCTATCTATCTATCTATCTATCTATCTATCTATCTATCTATCTATCTATCTATCTATCTAAAGTTGGATCCCTTCCAATTTGATGAGTCTATGATTCTAAGAAAGGCAGAGTAAAAATCTAATGATTGATTGATTGATTGATTGATTGATTGATTGATTGATTGATTGAATGAATGAATGAATGAATGAATGAATGAATGAATGAATTCTGGAGGGTCATGACAGTGGGACAGATTGCCAAAGAAAGTAGTGTGTTCTCTATCCCTGGAGATCTTCAAATAGAGGCTCAACGGGTGCATACAATAATTTCCTACTACAGGCACCGAGGTTGGACTAGATGACCTCATGGCTCCCTTCCAACTCCATGTCCTCCATGATTCGATGCTAAAATGTGCCATTTTCATCACCGCATGAGAAGAGCATCCTTTTAGGAAGTCAATTACTCTGCATCTTGAACCACAACTTTGTCCTCAATACTTAATGATTGTCACCCAAGAGGCCCCACAATTATAGCATTGCACAGCCCCATTTCCCAGCTCCGAGTCCTTCAAGAAGCCGGTTGAGCGAAGACATCGCCTGAGCAGACAGGAGGCAACGGGTGCCTAATTTTCCAAATTAGAGTACAAATTATGGGAAATTACACGACAGATCTCCGAGCATCATTTTTTTCCTGCCTGGCGCATGCTGGAGATGCGTGGCCTTCAAAGATCTCCAAAGTGAGACACCTGGAGAACATGTCATAAAACCTGCCCTATTTCTTTGGGGCGGAGATAGGTGGGATTAAAATGCTTTCATGTAAAATAATTAACCTCCAAGTCCAGAGTAAGTACGGGAGAACATAAGAGACATTATGTTACTGCACCACCTAGTGAAAACCTATGGGAAATTCATAGTGCAATCCAGAGTAAGTTGTTCTTACACTGGAACAAGGACTCCCCGTAGTTACTCTGGGTTTTGCCCTAAGTGAAAGTCTGGAGTAAAGAGGTAATCGGTACACATGGCAGTGCCACAGGATAAAAGAAAAGCTGAAAACACTGGTACAAGCCACAAAGCAGGTACAAAAATTAATTTTATTGCCTATAACAATGAATTATATGATGATAATAACAAAAAATAATAATAAATAAGATTTAGGGAAAAATCCAGAGTAACAATGGGGAGTCCTGACTCCGGTGTAAGAACAATTTGCTCTGGATTGCAATATGAATTTTCCATAGGTTTTCACTAGCTGGTGCAGTAACTATGGGTACATGTAACATCTCTTACATGCTCCCGTAGTTACTCTGGGTTGTAGGGTTAGTTTGGCTTACTTTTGAGTAGACATGGTTAGGATTGTGCTTGGGAGTCAGTGTTTAGTATTGTGCTATATATATATATAATATACACATATTAGGATTGTGCTTTAAGTCAGTGTTTAGTATTGTAGATAGATAGATAGATAGATAGATAGATAGATAGATAGATAGATAGATAGATAGATAGATAGATAGATAGATAGATAGATAGATAGATAGATAGATAGATAGATAGATTTTCACTAGGTGGTGCCGCATGTAGTGTCTCTAATGTAATCTTGTAGTTACTCTGGATTGTAGGGCTCATCTTGTAGTTTCAAATTTATTACATATTATTTATTACTACTAATAAATAGTCTGTTAGATATAATAATAATTTATTTGTCATAATTTATTACATATAATTTAAAGGTAAAGTGATCCCTCACAGATTGTCCTGCTTGCCGTGACCGACTATATTATTAATACTAAGATTAATTTCTTAATTAATAAATTAATTAATTTCAAGAAGGCTTCATGCTGCCTGTTGACAAGGCAAAGTGAAGATTTTATTTCAGGACACAAGGCCAAAAAAGGAGGACGTATCCTGGAAAAAGTGGACCGAAGGTCACCCTGTTAACCAAGGACTTGGGGAAGAGGAGTTTGGGGGTCAGCTCTTGGAAGTCCAAGGAGCATTTGGGAAACGGTGCCACCACCCCATGCATGATTAGCCACAATGGGTTCATTGTGATGTGCCTGCAGGAAATGGATGCAGTTGGCAACCTCTTTAGGAAAACCACCTGCAGGTTCTCTCTCTCTCTCTCGTTCTCTCTCTTTACCCCCCACACCCCTTGGAGCTCCCTTGGCCCGTCATCCGAGGTGTGTCGGGCAATTATGCCAAGTTGTGGGAAGAAGAACACATTGGCGACAGCAAGGGGAGACACGGATGGATTGATCATGCGCTGAGTTGCAAATCGCAGGCACACTCCAAACGAGATTCTGGAAAAATAAACAAGGGAGTCATGCAAGATCATGGATCATTCATTGGGGAGATCGGCCAAGAAACTGTATATATAAAGGGCTCCTTGATAGCACCTCAGAATCACAACAGGTCCTCTCCACCTCCAGAGTTCATTCTCCGTGAACCAGGTAAGACCCTCTCTGTGTATAACCCTCTTCTTCATCTTTGTTTTCTTCCCTTTTTTCCTCTGAAGCAAGGACGGGGCTTAGTGGGTCCTGTGGTGGACTATGAATGATCATTAGATGTTCAGGAAGGAAGGCAGCATTTGGTGTCCACCATCCTGTCCTTCTTCTGAGCTTCTCAGAGTTGGCCAGCCACTACTTGGATACTTGGCTGGCCCAAGGGATCCGTCTTCTGAGCTTCTCAGAGTTGGCCGACTACTACTTGGATACTTGGCTGGCCCAAGTGATCCTTCTTCTGAGCTTCTCAGAGTTGGCCAACTACTAAGTGATACTTGGCTGGTCCAAGTGATCCTTCTTCTGAGCTTCTCAGAGTTGGCCACTACTTGGTACTTAGCTGGTCCAAGTGATCCTTCTTCTGAGCTTCTCAGAGTTGGCCAACTACTAAGTGATACTTGGCTGGTCCAAGTGATCCTTCTTCTGAGCTTCTCAGAGTTGGCCAACTACTAAGTGATACTTGGCTGGTCCAAGTGATCCTTCTTCTGAGCTTCTCAGAGTTGGCCGACTACTACTTGGATACTTGACTGGCCCAAGTGATCCTTCTTCTGAGCTTCTCAGAGTTGGCCAACTACTACTTGAATACTTTGCTGGTCCAAGGGAACCTTCTTCTGCACTTCTCAGAGTTAGCCAGCTACTACTTGGATACTTGGCTGGCCCAAGGGATCCTTCTTCTGAGCTTCTCAAGGGTTGGCCTACTACAACTTGGATACTTGGAATACAGTACCAATTCCATGAGTATCTCAATATCTTTCTTCATGCACACACATTCTATGGGATGTGCAGGATTCCCACTGTCCTGAGGTTATGGTTAATGTCCGCCAGCTTTGGCCACATACTTCTAAGATTAGGGAAAGCCATGGAAGTGGAGAAGGTCATAACCCCATAAGAGCTATTCTTTATGCTAAGATGGAGATATGGACGAGCTGTATTGAATTAACCCTTGAGTGTTTCTTCTCTTGCTTCCAGTTTCAGATCTTAAAACATGTGTTCCCGCCAGGGCAGAGATCACTACAATAAGCAGGAGAAAGAGGAAAAGCCATGCGGTGGCAACCGATGGCCGTTTAGCCATGAGAACAAGAAGGAGGAAAGTTCATGTGGTGGCAACCGATGGCCATTTGTCCATGAGAACAGGGGCTCTTCCTGCCTGGGGCGTCGAAACAGCGGAGGGTGTCTCACCAATTGGGGTTCCTCGGGAGGTTCCTCCGATCACAACACCGGCAGTTCTTCCGTTCAAACTGGCAGCTCCTCCGGCTACAACACCTGCACCGGCCACAACTCTGGTTATTTGGGAAACTCTCAGCAAGAACAGCAGAGGAAGGTTTCTCCAATGCCACCCCAGAAGTAAGAGGATGATGAAGGACCCCTTGCCTGAAGATGAAGCCCGCCACCACCCCTTTTGGCATCTTATTGGCACCATCACCCCCTATGCCCCCCGTATTGGCACCCCAGCTGCGAATTCCTGGGCAAAGCGTCCAACATTTTTCCCGGGTGAAACTCCAAGGCTGACTTCTCCCTTCTGACATCCCGATCCCGAAACCAAAACGCTTCTTTGATTTGACGCTGTCAGTCAACCTGCATAAATAAATTCATGAAACGCAAACTTGAGTGACTAATTTTTTCCCCCTTTTGGAATACATTTTAATTTTATTAGTATATAAATTATAACGATTCATTCTCATTTGAATCACTAACTATTATAATGGCTTTGTTTATTATAAATCTATTATTAATTATTATTAAACAATTAATTACTTAGTGAGTTTTCTACATTTGCATAGACACAATTTCAGCAATCTGGATTCAATTTATTCCTATTATAAACACTTTCCTGCGAGTCAGCACAGTTGAATCCAATGGGACTGACTTCTGAGTCGACAGGCATAGGATTGCACCCTTTATGTAACTTTGGCTGCAATCCTAAAGACACCCTTTTGGGAGTAAGACCCACTGAACACAAGGGGCTTACTTTTGAGTAGACCTGGTTAGGATTGTGCTGCAAATGTAACTCCTGTATGCGTATATGTAGCCCCCACTGTCTAATAAAGCAAACACTTAGTAACTTCACCGTCTCTACTTAGATCTTACTATAAGACAGTGAATTAATATAAGAGTTTGTGATTTAATATAAGGCCAATTTAATAAAGGCAGATAAAAATTAATACAGATTTAATACGGTGAAGATTTCCATCAAGTTGGAAGTTTTCTTCTCCTTCTGATGAACCCAGACGTGGCCGTGAGATCTTCCTTTACCACCCTAGTGAGTGCCAATGAATGGAGAAGACGAGACTTGCCAGCAAGTCTGGGCAAGAGGATCCAGTTGGCAGGAGGACCAACCCTTGGCTCTGCTGCATGCACCTCTCTGCGGCCACAGTGCACAAGAATGGTGCATAGGGGAGATGGTGCATGGAGAAGATGGTGCATGGAGGAGGATGGTGCATGGAGGAAATGTTGCATATGGGGGATGTTGCATATGGGGGGATGTTGCACATGGGTGATGGTCCACAGGTGGCATGTTGCACATTGGGGTATGGAGCACCAAGAGACATGCTGCATCGGGTAGATGTTGCACGGGGGGATGTTGCACAGGAGAGATGTTGCATGGAGTAGGATGTTGCACAGGAGGAGGTGGTGGTGCTCGGGAGTGCTCAGGGGGATGGTGCACAGGGGGGATTGTGTACAGAGCTGGTGGTGGTGCACAGGGGGTTGTGCATGGGGGGATGTTACACGGAGGGGAATATTACATGGGAGGCAAGACGTTGCACGGGGAGATGTTGCATGGGGCAATGGTGTACCGAGGTGGCAGTGGTGCACAGGGGGTATGCACAGCGGGATGTTGCACAGAGGGGGATATTGCATGGGAGGGGAGATGTTGCATGATGGAGATGTTACATGGGAAGATGGTGCACGAGGAGGATGGTGCACAGGGGGATGGTGCAATGGGGAATGGTGAAGAGGAAAATGTTGCACAGAGGTGGATGTTGCACAGAGAGGAATGTAGAATGAAGGTGGTGGTGCGCAGGGGAATGGTGCACTGAGGGAATGGTACACAGGACAGATGGTGCACTGGGGGTATTTTACTCCCTGAACAACAGGTAAATTTTCCTAGATTATAAATTTTATATATGTATCTATATCTATATCTATATATGTGTGTATATATCTATATATATGTATATAAAAATATAAATATAATAAATATAAATATAAATGTACAGAGGTGTACATTTATATTTATTTATAAAAATATATTATAAATATAAATATAAATTATATTTATATAAATATAAATATAAAAAATGCAGTGTATGCAGCGCCGAGCACAATACCATAGTCTTTCAAGACGGAGGCCTGCTATATGTATATATGTGTGTGTGTATATATGTGTGTGTGTGTATCCATTGACCAATGGTTCTAACACTGGCATGAAGACGGCTTTTTTAATGTTAATAATAAAAATAATTTGAATTTCAAGTTGCTACTGAATGTTTAAAAGGGGTGTTTGATCTGAATATAAATCACTGATGGTGAATAAATATATGGAGTAAAGGAAGTGTAGAGCAGGAAGCGCTTGGCTAACTGCATGTCCATGCATGGTATGTCCATGTGCATGTCCATGAACCAGGTATGCCCATGCAGAGATCAACAGATTTAGAAAACAAACAAACAAACAAACAAACAAATAGCCATGCCCTCAATTTTGTTTGCAAGCAAAATACTTTTAATGCCTTTTCAGGGGTATTACATCAGGAAAGCGGAAGATTTGGGGGGTCCAGTCGGAAGGTTTGAATCAAGATCCACATATCTCGGCCCCGGTGGGTTCTCCAGAAGGAAACGGAACGGGGGTTCGTTGCATGTTGGACCTCTGATTGTCCATGAAGGTGCCTACTTCATCTGCTGGGGATATGTCTTCTGCTGCATCTGCTGGGACTGGCCACCGCCCCCACCGCAACCTCCGCTGCTGCCCCCACCGCAACCTCCGCCGCTGCCCCCACCGCAACTTCTGCTGCCACCTCCACATCCGCCACTCCGTTGGCTTTGTTGAGATCCACCACAACCTCCGCCGCTGCCACCTCCGCAACCTCTGCTACCACCTCCACCGCAGCCTCCGCTGCCGCCACTCCATTGGCTTTGCTGAGATCCACCACAGCCGCCACCTCCTCCGCCACATCCGCCTCTACTGCCACCACCACATCCACCGCCTCTACTGCCACCACCACAGCCACTCTGTTGTTGTTGGCTCATCTTGATTAAACCTGCAAGAGGAAAGAGAAGGGGAGGCATCAAAAGAGGCCGAGGAACAAAGCTTTGAAGCTGCCATTGCAGTCACTATCTATACTCTACATTCCTATATATACCATATATGCTATACATTCCTATACACTATATATATACTATACATTTAGCATTGACTGTACGAAAAGTATTATGGTTAAACCCTACTAGACATTTTTGGCCTGGAGCAAATTACACCAGTATAACTCCAGAACAACAGCATTACTTGGAACAGCAAGAATCATGGACTCCTCCAGTTGGAAGGGACCCAAAAGGTCATCTAGACCTCCCCACTGCTTGTAATAGGAAATTCTAATGTGACTCTCAGAGCATTTCAGGTGCCCCCCATAATATGCAATACATGCATTTTGGGGGTGCCTGCGTTCTATAGAGTGGTGAGGATTCAATAAAAGAGGAACAAATTGATCCCCAATTGACCCCAAATTATCTTCTTACTTGTCTTCTAATTCCTAAGTCTGGACAATTCAACCCTTATCGACCCAGTGTGAATCTTTGTGTGAGGAAGACATATATAGATTCATATACCATCAACTCTACTACATACATGTAGTATGTATTAGATACTACTACTTACCCCCAAATCCAGAGTAACTATGGGAGCACGTAAGAGACTTTATATGAACCCATAGTTACTGCACCACCAAGTGAAAACATATGGGAAATTCATATTGGAATCCAGAGTAAGTTGTTCTTACACCGGAGCAAGGACTCCCTATAGTTACTCTGGATTTTGCTCATACTCTTCTACTACAGATACTACTACTGTATCGGTAGTATCTTTCTAGTCACTACTACTACTACTCTACTACTTATTAGCATGGAGCAAAATGTACCGCTCCTTAACCTATACATCCTATGATCTCCTACACTTCAGATATCTGCATGCGAAGCATCAGACATGCATTAAGGTTGTTGGTCGAGGAGCAGGTGACAACCCATCACAACCATTGTGTGTTCCTCAACTGTGAGAAGGAAACGGGGGGACGACTGTACAAATTGGGCCTATCATTTGCTCACCGATCCACGGCGCACACAAATCACAAATTAATGTTTGACATTTAAGCTGCTAGTCCTCATGGTTTGAGTGTGAAGTTTCGGAAATGAATCAACTCAATGCAATTAGTTGTCCTGATTAATTTCCAGCTGATGTGATAACATCTCACAATTACTTCACCGTGTTTTCGACGCACCCTCCTGGCACATCCCTTTGAAGGGTTGAGCAACCCTAATTTCCTAACTGTTTGTTTTGCGGGAACGTCCCCATAGCTACTCCGGCATCTCAGTCCATCTTCTCTATAGTCTTCCTTCCAGAGGCATTGTAACCACTCTGACATTGTTAGATCTACTTTACGGCCATGCATATGTTGCCGCTACCAAACATATATATGCCCTGAAAGACCTCATGTCTATGGATACGATTCTTGGCATCCATCAGTCATGAAAGACTATGGTATCTTGCTCGACGCTGTATGTGAAGCACAAAGGCCCGGATAGATTGAAAGGGCTCAGAGATCAATAATAATATACATTATTATACATTATTAATATACATTATTATACAGTTGCTATAATTCTCTTCCACAAAACCGGGACAGGGACCCACTATCCCATTTGCCATTATGTGAACACAATCCCCCATAATTCTGAATTGTCTATTTTTCGGGACATGTGGCAACTCTATTATAAATAATAAAATAGAAATAATAATAATACATTATTTCCTTATAGAACATCTTGACAGTCGTTGGCATCTATAGTTTAATTGTTCTCTCACTGAAGGATTTATGAGCTGGGAGTTGGCCTTCATGACCTTGAAGGTCTTACCCAACTCTAGTCCTTGTAGGACATGTGGTCCTTCTAAAGCTTTGAGGCTTTGCTACAGTGCAGTGGAGGGTCTACTACATGCATCTACTACATGCATCTACAATTACCTACATGTATCTACAACATATAGATTTTCCACCCTGAATAGCAGGTAGTAAATCTAGTTGGATTTCCAGCTATGGGGGTTCATCTTGATGAGCTTGTAGGTCCCTTCAAACTCAATGATTCTACAACTCCTAGTCCCTCCAGGACATATGGACCTTCTAAAACTTGCAATGCAATGGAGGGTCAATCATCATGCATATAGAATTTCCACTCTGGAGAGCAAATAGGTAGTGAATTTGTAGTAGATAGGTAGTAAATAGATAGTAAATTTGGAACCACACTGATCTAGAAAGTGTCGAGAAACCCTTGGAAAATTTCCAGTTAGATCCAAAAATAACCATAGGAAGATGGTCTATATACTCACCTCGTAGAAAACCGTTGAGATGTTGTCACTGCAAGTGTCGTCCAGCGAATGTGGAACTCCTGGGATGTGGGATCTTATATACCGTCTTCCAACACCACATTTCCGAAAGGTGGCACATTCCGAAAATGCCACGTTGCTCTCCAAACATCCTATACCTGCCCAGATCTTCCCACCGTCTTGCGTTCACAAGTTTTGACTCATTTTATCCCTAAGATTGTTATCCTGTATTCGGTTGTGCACCCATTGCACCCATATCTGCACCCATTTCTGAGGGCCTTCCCTCATCCCACAAGAACGTTGTCATTCCCTACAACATGTGGGTGTCGTTGGATCTTTCCCAATATGATTGACATTGGAATGAAACGAGGTGTTGGATAACCATGAGGCGCCATTGAGCTGGTCCATAAATACATCCAACCACTGACATTTCCAACCATACAGGTTCTAGACAAACCTTGGCCATTTTATAGATGCCTCTAAGAAAGTAAGCATACCTGTCTACTCACAAGTAAGTCCCATTATATTCAATGGGGCTTACTGCCAGGAAAGTGCTTTTAGGATTGCAGCCTTATGGAAATAAGCGTTGGTGCACCGTTAGACCCTATATGAATAATCCGGGATCCCAAACGCAGCTTGGCCCCAAACAAGATACTGAGTCATGCAACCGAATGCCAAATTAATTAATTTTAATTTGATAATTAACAGTGAGATGGGGAAATAAGTGCTAGCCTGTCTCTCACATATATACTGTATAAACATGGCTCATTATACACTGTAGGGAGGAGAGCCTTTAAAAGGAATGCCCAGACTTGACCCCATTATTCCATTAAGTTGTTGAGACGGTCAGACAGCGATGAGCATTTTATGGGACGTTCCAAGACCATTTGGCACAGCGTGGCATTTAATGGGCAACCCTTGAGCTGGTTAATTGGAATGTAATTGACGGATGCCTTTGGGTGTCCTGGAATTCGATATTTTAAGCACAGAACTAAAACTATACTGTGCTATACTGTGAAGCGCCACGTGGATTTCCAAAGTGCGATGTCCCCCCTTCTTGGATCAGCAGCACTAAATTAGCTATTAATTACCCATTGGCTATTAATTTAATTACCCATTAGCTATAAATTCTATTCATTTTCTTTGTAAACTGCTTTGTGAAATTTTTAATTGAAAAGCGGTATATAAATACCATTGATAGAAATGGGTTGGGGGCTCAACCGTAGCCCCTTCTAGGCTGCGATTAAACTCGCATTGGTGGACTTGTCACCAATGAGGCTAATTTATATCTAGTAGGTCTTTCCCGATATACATGGATTCTGGAAGCAGTGGCTAGCTCGGGATTTATGTCTTCTTCCCATAGGTGGTGTGGGACCAATGATAAGCATGGGTGGTCAGAATGTCTACCCAGAATCTGGGACCAGCGATACCCAGGGGTATTCAGAATACTTATTCATAATCTGGGCCCAGGGATACCCAGGTGTGGTCAGAATAGTGATGGTCAGAGTGTGGTCTTCCCAAAATCTGGAACCAGGAATACCCAGGAGTAGTCAGAATACTTACAAAGAATCTGGGACCAGGGATACCGAGGGGTAGTCAGAACACTTACTCATATTCTGGGACCAGGGATACCCATGAGTAGTCAGAATACTTACTCATAGGGTGCAATCCAGAGTAACTACGGGGAGTCCTTGCTCCGGTGTAAGAACAATTTGCTCTAGATTGCAATATGAATTTCCCATAGGTTTTCACTAGGTGGTGCTGTAACTACGGGCACAAGTCTCTTACGTGCTCCCGTAGTTAGTCTGGATTGTAGGGATAATCTGGAATCAGGGATACCCAGGGGTAGTCAGAATACTTACTCATAATCTAGGATCAGGGATACCCAGGAGTAGTCAAAATACTTAGAATCTGGAATCAGGGATACCCTTGTGTAGTTAAAATACCCACCCAGAATGCCTATATAAACCTATACTGTATTTATTACTTTTTTCTTATCTGTTGAAATATTTATATTGTACTTATTAATAATTTACCCTTTAAAAAATATTTTCACTTACTAATCGCTGGCTGTCTGACACCCCCCACCCACCACGGCATGAGGTATACATTCTCTTACTGTCCTGGGCACAATAATATATACTTATATATTTAATTAGATTTGAGCACAAACTGTCTACTCAGAAGTAAGTTGAATAATGGGGATTATTCACAGGGAGGTACAGATAGGATTGGGGCCTTCCTATCCTATCTTTCTCCCTAAAGGGCACTCAAAGTGGCATATAGGACTGAGCTGTTTCAGGATAAAGAAAGTTCAAATTGTCTTTCTGGGAGGAATGGTGTGTCTTGAGGTCGAACTGGGAACAACTGGGAAATAATAATAATAATAATAATAATAATAATAATAATAATATTTTTTCCAGAAACCTGATTAGCCTGATAAATTGGTGTTGACTAGTTCAGCGAGGAAGTGCCTTTCTATATTGTTAATCACTTATCTATTGTTGGTGTCATCTGGAAACACCCTTTGTCTCCAGAGGAGGTTGTGCAAGTCGAACATGCTCCATGCCTGCTGGATCATGTTTTCTGGAGCGAAGGGCCCATAAACAGGTGCAGAGCTATGACTTATGGCCACTTTCTTTTTGGCTTGAGGATGGCTTGAATTCATGCGTCCGTTCGGTTCCGTGGCTTATGGTGGAAAGTTGGATGGAAACAACCCAATTCAACCCAACACTCCCCCCCAATGCAACTGTGCAAGGAGCTGCCTTCAGTCCCTCTGGGAGAAAGGGGGGGGTATAATGGGTATAAAGGGGTTAATAAGGGGGTAGAAAGAGGGTTATAAATAAAGTTTATTATTGTTTATTAATAAATAATTTATTTATTAATAATTAATTAATTATTATTATTAATTATTATTAATATTACTATTATTATATTATATTTTAATATATAATTTATTAATTATTTATTAATTAATTTTTAAAGGGTGGGGTGCTACCAGCCAAGACTGATTTTTTGGTTCTGGAGGTCTTTTAGGATTCCCTAGATCAGGTGTGGCACATATACTATACCATTGCATTATATAATATATAATTATTATATTGTATAATATAAATACTGTATTTACTCTAACGAGCCATTGAATCTAATGCTCACGGTCCAGTGGTGGACTCCAGGGGGTTCTCACAGGTTCCCTAGAACCCTTTGCTAATGAGCCCCTGGTTCTGAGAACCGGTTACTAATGGGACAAAGAACCTGTTATTAGGACATAGAATTTATTTGAATTAATAAATGTTAATGTAATAAATAATAATGTTAATAAATAAATGTTAATTTATTTGAATCCCACCACTGTGCTCACCCTATACTTATAAATTGAAATATAATCAAATCTGTTAACCATCAAATTTAATACACACCCCTGATTTTGGAGACTGAGGGCACAATCCAGAGCAACCACGGGGAGTCCTTGCTCCGGTGTAAGAACGATTTGCTCTGGATTGCAATATGAATTTCCCATAGGTTTTCATTAGGTGGTACAGTAACTACGGGCACACATAATGTGTCTTACGTGCTCCCGTAGTTGCTCTGGATTGTAGGGTGAATTTGGCTGAAAAAGGTGAGCGTTAGATTTGAGTAAATACAGTATATGAGCCTCTTCAAACTCCTGAGGGTGAGCATTAGAGTTGAGTAATATACCATTGCATTATATAATAATGATATTATATGAATAATTATAAGGCCCTTGAACTGGATGTGGTCCATAGGTGTGCTTTCTCCAATACTCCTGAGCCATGTTACGGTATCACTGTGGACAGTGTGACCAACCTTACAATCCAGAGTAACGACGGGAGCACCTAAGAGACATTACATGCACCCGTCGTTACTGCACCACCTAGTGAAAACCTATGGGAAATTCATATTGCAATCCAGAGTAAGTTGTTCTTACACCGGAGCAAGGACTCCCCGTAGTTACTCTGGATTGCGCCCTGTATAATTGAGATCTTAAAAATATTAAGATTTGTATTTTTTTTCTTGTGGATAAAGCATTCCTATGGCTGCAGTCCTAAAGACACTTTCCTGAAAGGAAGAGGCATCGAATGCAATGGGGCTTACTTTTGAGTAGACGTGGTTAGGACTGTCTGCTCAGGGATGTCAAAATGCTCATTTGTGGTCACAGCACGACCAGTGACATCACCTCTGATTTTATGACATCACTTCCAGTGCTCAGCGGACATCGGGAATGCTATTTGGCCTGCGTGTAAAACAAGTTTGTTACCCTTGTCCTAGACTGATTTAAATAAATTTTCCACTGCTATCAAGGATACCACATCCCTTCCATTATTTAGTAGCAGCAGGATGGTGCGCATCATGCTGGCCATGACCTATGGCTGTGACCTGTACAATCCTAACCGATCCTAACCTCATCCATCTTTCTGTTACTGCAGTAGCGTGGGGAGGCCGGTCCACTGACCTAACCAAGAATGGCGCATAAGTGCTTGATGCCATGATTGTGACACCCACAAGTCAGTGTGGGAATTGTGTGCCAACCTAACCAGGGGTATTTTTATCATACAGCCCCAAAGAAGAGAGAGGGCTATTAAAAGTTTGCAAACTGGAGTCCATCCAGTTGGAAAAGCAATGGTCCCAGTATGGTTGATGCCAGGATTGAATGATTCACACTGTAATCCTAACCTCTGGTTGGACCAGCACTAGTTCCGTGCTGGCCTGTGGGTGTCACTTAAGTGCCATAATGCACTACTGTGTCATTCATGGCGAGATTAGACTAGTGCATAGACATGCGCCAACCTCTCCACACTATTGCAGTAAAGATGGATGAGTTGTGCTGGCCTACATTGGTTGGGGTTATTGGTTAGGTTTAGGGTTAGGGTTAGGGTTAGGGTTAGGGTTAGGATTAGGATTAGGATTAGGATTAGGGTTAGGGTTAGGGTTAGGGTTAGGATTAGGATTAGGATTAGGGTTAGGGTTAGGGTGGGCACCCTAAGTTGTCTCTGAATCCCCACAGCAGGCACCAAAGTCAACAACGTCTGGTTCGACACCTCCTCCCTGGGTGACACCATCAACCTTGCGAAACCTGTGGCAGGAGGGAAGCATCCTGTGGGCTTAAGTGGCAATCCATCATCGTAGACCTGAATCTGATCCAACGGAGAGAGGCTTCGATGGGGTGAAGCAAGGCACCAGGCAGGTGGGGAGATGCGGGTTGGTCACCGTTGCTCACCTGTGATGCTAAATGGGTGGACCTTAGCCAGTCCCAACACACACTAGAACCAACCCCCAAAAACAAAGCAGAAAAATCTCATGAGTAATAGTATTACTATAGTAATAGTTACGATGTGTCAGTTTCCGCAAAGCTGCTTGCGATAGGTGGGCCCCATTAGGTAGGGATTAATAGTAATATTCATTATTAATCACACTGTCACCATACGGTACAAACACTGATGAAGTTGCCTTTTGCCTATTAATAATAGTAATAGTATTAAAGGTAATCATGATTCCTTTCAAAATGGGGAGGGAGGGAGTGGCACAAACTGGACTTGATTTATTGTCATATATTGGGTAGGGAATAATAATAATAACATGTTGGGGCGTAAAGATCCGTAAACCGGTTTGTGAACGTTTTCTTGAAACGATATATAAATATTGTTGATTGATTGAATTTTGAAGGGACATAAAAATGAATGAAGCTATATAGAAAAAAAATGTACGTACCACACAAAACAATTAAAAGTACATTAAAAATTTGTTTTAATGGGTTATAAATCCCAAATAGTGGCCGTCATTGGCAAAGCATTGCTGAAGTCGTTCCCAGAAATTCTCTATCACCCTCCAGGTTGTCTCAGGCAAAATGGTGTCAATTTTCTCTCTGATCCTTTCCAAATTTAATGGTCACCAATTAATTGATTGATTGATTGATTGATTAAGGAATTAATTAATTAATTAATTAATTAATTAATTAAGGAATTAATTAAGGAATAGGTTTTCAAAGGAATAGTTTTTTAAAACTTCATCCCCAATCTCTTGATGCACAACAGCCCACCATGCACAACATGCCCTCCCCATGGAACATCCCCCCAACCTATGCACTATCCCCCCACAACCATGGGCATCCCTACTAAGCACGTGCAGCATTTGAGGCTTGGGCGTTGATCCGTCTTCAGTGTAAAGTATAGGGAGGAAAATGCATTGTACCCCTATTCACCCAGTTCTGGTTGGACTTTCCAAAATTGTTAATGGGTTCCTCCATCACGGAAGGAACATCCCCCACCCCAAATTTCATGCTTCTAGGCCTGGAGGTTTTGGCTGGGTGTTGATGAGTCAGTCAGTCATTGAATCAGTGAGTGAGTAAGTGAGTGATTCAGGCTGTAATCCTAAGAGCACTTTCCTGGGGGTAAACCCCATTGAACTCAATGGGGCTTACTTCTGAGGAGACACAAATAGGATTGCACTGTTAGGCTGCAATCCTAAAGATACTCTCCTGGGAGTAAGATCCATTGAACACAATTGTGCTAATTTTTGAATAGACATGGTTAGGCTTGTGCTCTTAGAGCACAAGCCTAACCATGTCTACTCAGAAGTAAGCCCCATTGTGTTCAATGGATCTTATTCCCAGGAAAGTGTCTTTAGGATTGCAGACTTGCCCTACAATCCAGAGTAACTACAGGAGCACGTTAGACACATTACGTGCACCCGTAGTTACTACACCACCTAGTGAAAACCTAT
Source organism: Cryptoblepharus egeriae (assembly GCA_030015325.1). Lineage (NCBI taxonomy): Eukaryota > Metazoa > Chordata > Lepidosauria > Squamata > Scincidae > Cryptoblepharus > Cryptoblepharus egeriae. The sequence goes on along the minus strand of JAREYC010000018.1, from coordinate 9,373,808 downwards.
GGGAAATTCATACTGCAATCCAGAGCAAATTGTTCTTACACCAGAGCAAGGACTCCCCGTAGTTACTCTGAATTGTTACTCTGGGCATTCAGGCCTGTCCTAGCAAGAGACGGTGCATCTGGGCCGTATGTATATGTATATGTATGTGTATATATATGCGTATGAATGTGGGTATGTTTGTATAGGTATATGTGTGTATATATATATATATGTGTGTGTGTGTGTGTGTGTGTGTGTACATGTATGTATGTACATGTATGTATGTGTGTGTGTGTGTATATATATATATATATATATATATATATATATATATATATATATATATATATATATAAAAGACTACAATCCTCATCCCCGTTAGGATCTGAACACTTTGAGTGCTTTTAGCTTTTATTTTGATGTCCTACATTTTTCCTGGATGCCCCGTATTCTGTGTCCTCCTTAGCGGTGATGACATTTGGCCACCCTTAGTTTGGCTTCACCCTTTTCCTCCAAGAACACCCAGTGCCAAACCCTGATTTCCAGGTGAGCCTTTGAACTGCAATGCCCACAAAGGAGATTAAGGGCGCAATCCAGAGTAACTACAGGGAGTCCTTGCTCCGGTGTAAGAACAATTTGCTCTGGATTGCAAAATGAATTTCCCATAGGTTTTCACTTGGTGGTGCAGTAACTACGGGTGCACATAATGTCTCTTACGTGCTCCCGTAGTTACTCTGGATTGTAAGGCATAGTTCTGATGTAACACCCGAGCAAAAGCCCTGGCTGGAAACGTGCTTATTCAGAAAGATGTCGAGCTGGGCAGGTTGGTCCTCTGCCCTTCTCCAAACTGGGTAGCAGTAAACGCTCACCTTTACATTAGCATAAATGGAAGTGTGTGAAACTGAAATTATAGCACGGGCTTAGGTGTGTCTATGCAGAAGAAAAACCCACTGTGCCCAATGAGGTTTACTCCTAGGAAAGTCTGTACAGCGGACCCATCTTATCCATGGGTTTGGACACTGTGGCTTGCAACAGACATACTGTAGGTGTTGAGGACATCGTAGGATGCAACCATAAAGCACCTCCAGATACATCCAGGAGGTTGTGTGATGTCCTTGCAGAAGATGTGGAAATGTGTCCATTGGAGGGTCCTAGTTGGATACCCTGTGCAGATCCCCATGTGATGATGGGGCTTTTCAAGCAAAGGCTCGATGAGCACCTGTTGGAGATGCTCTAGGGGGAATTCCTGCTGCAGGCAGGGGGTTGGACTAGATGACCTACTAGGTCCCTTCCAACTCTATGATTCTATGATTCTATGATGCCCATCATCCCAGTTCATGATGCCCATCATCCCACTGATGCCCAGTGATGATGCCCATCATCCCATATAGGTTCACAACCACAATCCAATTGAACCACTGATGATCTTGCTCTTTTAGGGCACAATCCTAACCAACGTTCCAGCATTGGCATACCTGGGCCAATAGGGCATTTGATGACACATGCAATGGGGGGGAATGACAGTAATTGAGACTTTCTCAAGCCAGGGAAACCATATGAATACCATTTCCTCAAGCCAGGAAATGTCCTCTTCTTTACCCTTGTGTCATGAAAAAGAATGTCCCTGTCGTACTTTTCCATGTGAGTAGACAGCACATAGCCTTCTTTTAATTACATGTAATAAATTATATGTAGCATTTAATAATATGTCATATAGTGATTACATTATCCACATCAAAGCAATATGTATGAGCGTTTTTATCTTCTATAATGGCATGTGCTACATTTTCCTTGGATGTCATACAAGGGGAGGGGAGGCTGGTCCTCTTTTGTGGTTATGACATCTGTTGAACCTGCTTTAAGGTAAAGGAATCTGTTTCCTTATCTGGGAGTTACATCGCCCTTACCTTGGAGCTGGAAAATTCATTAAGATTCTGCCCTATAAGCTTTATAATGTGTTACATCCATTATGCGGAATCCAGATTATTCCAGAATCCAGATATTAATGTGTTACATCCATTATCTTGAAATCCCAAATTCCGATTATCCCAGAATCCAGACATATAATAGGTTCTATTATCCATCTATTCTGTTCTATTATCTATCAATTATCTGGAAATCCCAAATTCAATTACTCCAGAATCCTGACATATAATAGGTTCTATTATCCATCTATTCTATTCCATTATCCATCTATTATCTGGAAATCCCAAATTCCGATTATTCCAGAATCCAGACATATAATAGGTTCTATTATCCATCTATTCTATTCCATTATCCATCTATTATCTGGAAATCCCAAATTCAATTACTCCAGAATCCAGACATATAATAGGTTCTATTATCCATCTATTCTATTATCCATCTATTATCTGGAAATCCCAAATTCCGATTATTCCAGAATCCAGACATATAATAGGTTCTATTATCCATTTATTCTGTTCTATTATCTATCTATTATCTGGAAATCCCAAATTCAATTACTCCAGAATCCAGACATATAATAGGTTCTATTATCCATCTATTCTGTTCTATTATCTATCTATTATCTGGAAATCCCAAATTCAATTACTCCAGAATCCAGACATATAATAGGTTCTATTATCCATCTATTTTATTCTATTATCCATCTATTATCTGGAAATCCCAAATTCGATTATTCCAAAATTCACCCATATAATGTGTTACATCCATTATCTGGAAATCCCAAATTTCGATTATTACAGAATCCAGAGACATATAATAGATTCTATTATCCATCTATTCTATTCGATTATCTGGAAATCCCAAATTCGATTATTCCAAAATTCACCCATATAATGTGTTACATCCATTATCTGGAAATCCCAAATTTCGATTATTACAGAATCCAGAGACATATAATAGATTCTATTATCCATCTATTCTATTCGATTATCTGGAAATCCCAAATTCCGATTATTCCAAAATTCACCCATATAATGTGTTACATCCATTATCTGGAAATCCCAAATTTCGATTATTACAGAATCCAGAGACATATAATAGATTCTATTATCCATCTATTCTATTCGATTATCTGGAAATCCCAAATTCCGATTATTCCAAAATTCACCCATATAATGTGTTACATCCATTATCTGGAAATCCCAAATTTCGATTATTACAGAATCCAGAGACATATAATAGATTCTATTATCCATCTATTCTATTCGATTATCTGGAAATCCCAAATTCCGATTATTCCAAAATTCACCCATATAATGTGTAACATCCAATATCTGGAAATCCCAAATTCAGATTATTCCAAAATCCAGATACTTTGGCCCAAGTTTTGTTTCCTGTATTGTGATCACAAAAAGGTCGGGGGGGTCGTTCCCATATACAGTACAGGTAAGGGTGGTAAATTCCATTTTCGGTACCTCTATAGGTAGGGCTGAGAAAGGTCAGAGGACACCTGTAAGGGGTAGCGGTGAAAAGGGCAGGATGAAACCTTATTCCAACATCAATTTCAACGTCTAGTCACCTTCCGGTTCCCAAGAAGTTCAGATAAGGGATATTCAACCAGTATATCACTTTATAATTATTGGGTGTTGTTATTCCCCACCTTTGGTTTGGGGGGAAAAAAACTGGAAAGGTGAGACAATAATAGTTTTAAATAAATACAATAATTTTCAAGAAGGGTGAGGCAGAACGTGGTGCACCTTCCAAGGATTTAATGGAGAACATGTCAACGGACTTAATCCACCATTGGAAGGATTTAATGGAGAACATGTCAACGGACTCAAGTTGAGAATTCTTGGCAATGACCAGAAATACATCTCTAGGTAGAAATATTTCTCTGTCATATGTAGGCACATGATGTTCATGCTCCTCGATGGGACGATGTTCCCTCCCAAGGAACCGGAGTCATAAATCTATCATCGGGTATTGTCAGAGTCCAAGATGTACATGGTTTGTGGGTGACACCAGTCAACACATGTGCCAAATGGAGATTGTTGTGGGATGAGTGAAGGCACCTGTGGCTATCAAAAACTAGACACCCAGAGCATCAGTGCGACCAAAGATAACCATCTCATGCACGGATGAGTCAATCCTGGTTGCATGTGGAGATGTGGGAAGATGAAGCGATTGGTTCCCTCTGGGGTCAATGGGCTGTCTTCTGAAACATGGAACCATGGTATAAAAGGTCCTTCTTCCCAGAGTATTCTCATTCATTTGGTGATACTTGCCTAGACAGCTTCTTCTTGGTGATCCTGGTAAGTATGAGGATCTCTTTTCTTGAGCATTGAGCAGGATCCAACTCTAAAGATGTTGGGATCTGAACCTGGCATGAATATATGGGACGTAGGATGCTGACTTGGGACCCAATCCTAACCAAATTTCCACTATGGTGTCTGCTGTATCCTGCTCTTGTGGGTGGTGGGGACATCGTTCATAGTAGCCTAGACAGGAGATTTCCTTACTTCCTTAGTAAGGGTTGGGATTGAGATTAGGTTGGGTGTTCCTTATCTTGAGGTTTGGGTTCCTAACCCCTTGTCTTTGGGGTTCCTTACCTTGGTGTTCCTTATCTTGAGCTACATCTGGGCTGGAAAATTGGATAGGATTGGGACCTTGCTGGGGTATGTCAGACCAGGACATTGACCAAATTTGTAGCAGATTATTTAGTAGATTGCAGTATTAGGACATCAGTCATTGATTGTCATCTACCAAATTGGTAGTAGGTAGGTAGTAAGATGGTAGTAAATGGGTTGTCGAAGAAGATGCCTTCAAGAAGTATCCAACGTCTTTGGATCTATGTATTTTATAGTATTTATTTATTTTAGAAATAAATAGTTACTTTAGTTATTAAATAGTTATTAAATAGTTATTTTATAAGTAGTTATTTTACTACTATATTATATTATACATTATAATATTATATATTATATTATCTCATACTTATATTCTCCAACTGGTCTGATGCAGCACTCAGCCCTAATGTACCCACGTGTGTGTGTCTGTGAGCAAAATCCAGAGTAACAACGGGGAGTTCTTGCTCCGGTGTAAGAACAACTTACTCTGGATTGCAATACAAATTTCCTATAGGTTTTCACTGGGTGGTGTAGTAATTACGGGTACACGTAAAGTCTCTTATGTGCTCCCGTAGTTACTCTGGGTTTGGAGGTGTGTGTGATTACTGTAGCATGTGGTCCCAAAGCCCAAGTTTGGGTGGCTCAAAGTGTTTGGAAAAATCTTATTTTAGGGTATGCCTTGTGAGATTATGGCCACAATCCTAAAGAAACTTTCCTGGGAGTAAGACCCATTGAACACAATGGCATTTACTTTTCAGTGGACATGGTTAGAATTGTGCTCAAAGGCTCACAGCTGTGGCCAAAGTGGGATGTGGTGAGCACAAGTCATGTGTTGGTTTGGGGTGCCATAAGGATGCCATATGGCAAAATATGGGACACCATACAGGGGTGCCATATGGCAAAAGTGCCATAAGGAATTTCTTTGGCGGGGTTAATCTGGTGCACAGACATGCGTCAGCCTCCCCACATTACCATACTGGGATATGCTGGCATAAATTGGTTAGGATTTAATAGTGGTTGCTCTGGATAAGAGTGTCTTGTGACAAGGCGGTCTTCGTCTGATGGTTTTCTCCATCTTCTCCTTGAAGGTCCTCCAAAGCCCTGGTTAAGATGAGTCAACAACTCCAACAGAGCGGAAGCTGTTGCTGCTGTGGTGGTCGTGGGTGCAGCTGCTGCGGCAGAGGTAGCGGCGGCTGTGGTGGTCGGAGCAGTGGTTGTTGTGGTGGTCGGAGCAGTGGTGGAAGCTGCTGCGGTGGAGGAACCCAGCAAAGCCAGAGCAGTGGCGGCTGTTGTGGCAGAGGCAGCAGTGGCGGATGCTGCGGTGGAAGAAGCAGCGGTGGCTGCTGCGGTGGAAGAAGTGGCAGTGGGTGCTGCGGAGGTAGCAGTGGCGGCTGCTGCAGTGGGTCTTCCCAACAGACACAGCAGAAGGTCTTCTCCCAGAAGCTGAAGTAGATGCCTTCAAGACGCAACCAATGTCCATGACTTGCTCTGCCTGCCATCCATTTCAGACGCCTTCCCTTCCCGCAAAGAAACCTTGGCTGAGATCTTCAGATCGTAACACCAAGTCCCTTTCTTGGCAAACACAGCTTTCCATTTCCAACGTTGCTTCGATATTCCCATGAAGGCAATAAAAATTGATTATATGCAATCCATTCAATATTGTGGGGCTTCCTTTCTTTCTCTGTTGAAACTCACACTCAATACTCACACTCAATACTCAACCTCACTTGAGGTTTGTACCTGAAAAAGTGTTTTTTTAAAAATCCATATATTTATCCATCCAATCCCATATCTATCCATTGCTCCCATTCCTTTATATCCAACTATCCGTTCAACTCATATTTTTCTATCCATCCCATATCTATCCATCCATTCTATATCTTTCTATCCATCACTCTCTTACCAATCTATCCAAATATCCATCCCTCTTATATCTTCCTTCCATCTTCCATCCTATATTCCATCCCATATTTATCCATCCCTCCCTCATCTATCTATCCATCCATCCATCCACCTCATCTCTATCTATCTATCTATCTATCTATCTATCTATCTATCTATCTATCTATCTATCTATCTATCTGTCTGTCTGTCTGTCTGTCTGTCTAATCCATCCATCCATCCACCTCATCTATCTATCTATCTATCTATCTATCTATCTATCTATCTATCTATCTATCTATCTATCTATCTATCTATCTATCTATCTATCTATCTATCTATGGGGCACAATCCAGAGTAACTATGGGCAGCCCTTGCTCCGATGTAAGAACAATTTACTCTGGATTGCAATACGAATTTCCCATAGGGTTGCACTAGGTGGTGCTGTAACTACGTCTTCGTAAATGTCTCTTACATGCTCCTGTAGTTACTCTGGATTGTAGGGTTTGGGTCCCGTATCCATCCCTCCATCTATTCCTTCCATTTTCATCTATTCATCTCTACTCGTCAATTCCCCTGCAAAAATCTGCACAAGCAGGGAAATGTTATGAGACCTCCAGCTGCGATCCTAAGGACACTTTCCTGGGAATAAGGTCCGTTGAATGCAGTGAGGTTTACTTTTGAGTAGACATGGTTAGGATTCTGCTTGGAGTCACCCAGAATGCGTTGGCCATGAACAATCAGAAACAACGCTCATCCATCCATCCATCCATCCATCCATCCATCCATCCAGCGAGCGAGCGAGCGAGCGAGCGAGCGAGAGAGAGAGAGAGAGGTTACCTTGCCAGTTCAGTTGGCAAGCACTGAGCTCAGGTTGCCAACTGACCTGGGGAACAACATGCAAGCCTACCCTATACCTTTCACCCTATACCTATACCCTATACCTACCCTATACCTATTTCAAATCAGCTCCTAAAGTTTTGATGAAACAGAACGGACATAAATGGGCTGCTATTAAAGTTCAAGACTTCAGGCACAGCTATATGGACTGCATTAAGAGTTACTCTGAGCATGTACAAAGTGCTTTTCTCCTGCCAATGTGGACAGAGCATTGTATTTGGGGTGTGTGTGTGCGTGTGATTTCATTCTTATTCGTGGCAGGTGCCCAAGTATGGAATCCAGAGTAACTACGGGGAGTCCTTGCTCCAGTGTAAGAACAACTTATTCTGGATTCCAAAATGAATTTCCCATAGGTTTTTACTAGGAGGTGCAGTAACTACAGGTGCACATAAAGTCTCTTACATGCTCCCGTAGTTACTCTGGATTTGGGGGTTTAAGTATGAGAATTAATACTTTGCCCCAAGGTCGTTGCAATCCAAAACTATGGCTGAAATCCTAAAGACACTTTTCAGGGAGGAAGAAGACCCATTGAACATAATGGGGCTTACTTTTGAGTAGGCATGGTTAGGATTGTGCTCTCTTTTCCTGCCTGTGTCGAACACTTCCACCATAATTTTGTTGATTTCAAGAATACTTTGGGAGGGTTCGGAGCTGTTCCCGTAGCTGTCATCCCAACATAAACACCTACTATTAAGTATAATCCTAGTATTTAAGAGGGAGGAATTGTGGGTGTGGATTGCTGCAGGTTAGCGGAGAAATATTAACCCCCCAACTGGAAAGTGGGGTTCCTGGATCTATGGTGGGTGGAGGGTGGATTCCTCCTATCTAAGGGGCTGTATCTGAACTCCTTCAATTCATGCACAGCAAATAAGTTGACATTTTACTGAATATTAATATTAAATTTTAAATATTAAATATTAAAATTTATTATTAAATTACCCCCGTGCCATCTCTTTCCATGGCACCGCCCTAGAAAGTTGCTCTCCTTTGGGTCACAATAGTATGAAAGAACCCAAAATGTATTGCGTATGTCAAGCAAGTCAAGGATACATGACAAAATCCATTGGTGTGCATGCAATAATAATAATCTTTTATTGGCTTCAGGGAAACATCAAAGCAGAAATCTGGGTGTTTGCATATAGTAGAGGAACCCAGAGTTACAATCCGTAGAGGTCAACCAATGGTTCAAGAGGGGAAGGAACGTGCAATGGGTGGTGCTCAGAGAACATCACGGAGGTTTGAAGGCATCTACTTCAGCTTCTGGGGGAAGACCTTTTGCTGACTCTGCTGAGAAGACCCTCCACAACAGCTGCTGCTTCTGCCACCGCAACAGCCACCGCTACTTCCACCGCAGCACCCGCCACCGCTACTTCGGCCACAACACCCACCACTGCTGCCACCGCAACAACCTCCCATGCTCTGGCTTTGCTGAGATCCTCTGCTGCAGCAGCCACCACTGCTACCACCACAACAGCCACCGCTGCTGCCTCCACGGCCACAAGAACTGCATCCACGACCACCGCAGCAGCAGCAGCAACTTCCACTCTGTTGGAGTTGTTGGCTCATTTTTGCTGGGATTTGGAGGACCTTCAAGGAGGAGACAAAGAGAAACATCACATTATAGGGAACATCATGGTGAGTCTTCTCCAGAGAAACCACCGCACAGCCTCTTCCTTTGGCCACAGCTATACATCACAACCCCACAAGGTGTCTTCAAAAACTTTGAGCCCTCCATGATCTTGGGAACCATGTGCCCCCAAAACCATGAACTAGGGTAATGGTGGATCTTTGACCTTTGATGGTCCCCCTGCCATAGTCTCATGGACCACAAGAACATGGACCCATTTCAATAGGTTGTGATCTTGCTCAGTGGTGGGTGACCATTGATGTTCAATGGATGTTCAAGAGAAAAGAGGTTCTCATACTCACCGGAACATCCATTGAACATCCATTGAACATCCATTGAACACCAATGGAAGTCCAACATCAATGGAAGTCCATTGAACATCTATGGAAGTCCATCTTTTGGAGGTTGAAGAGCAGTACCTGGCTGTATATAGGATTTTGGAGACATAATGGCCATCTCTGCGACACAATTCCCATTGATGGGCATTGCCAAGAACTTCCTTCATCATTCCTAGCCTCCCCGTTATCAGGTCTCCCATCCAAGAGTTATCCAGGTGTATTCCCGCTTAGCTGCTTCACTCAACCCACCACCTGCGTTCCCAACCAAGAGATGAGAAGTCATCATACTCACCAGTTAATCACCAAGATGAAGTCTTCTAGGCAATGTGAATGAATGAGACAACTCCAAGAAGATGAACTTTATATACCATCTTGCAACATCTCAGAAATGTTGTGGGACATCCCATGGACTCGAGAGACACCCAGTCCTGTACTGGACCTCCCCGGTGTGGCATGTGTCAGATTTGACTCATCCATGCGTCAGATGGATATCATTGGTGTTTGCCTCTTCTGGAGAATGTGGGCGCTTTAAGTCACCTGTCAACAGAGTAATTGAGCTTGACACATGGGTTTATCAGAGTATTTCCTAAATATTTGGGCAGGGACCACAGCTTCGGGGGCATTCAAATCTTGGTGGGAGACCTTTGGCGTTCCACACCGGATGTCCGACATCAGTCCTCCTAATTTCCAATTGATAAGATGTTTGGAGAACCTCAATGAGTTGGTGTTACTCAAACTTGTAAATCCATAGCCAAACAAGATAAACCCATCACTTGACTCAATTAATCATAATTGTGCTTGTTCTTCATTCACATGACAAATACCTACGTGGTGTGAGGTCCATCAAGTCCATTCCATTTGCGTCAGGTGGTATTTCTATCCCACCTCTCCCATTAATGACCAGTTAAAATGGATTGAGACCCACCAGTTTCAACGGCTTCTGAATCTGTGGATTCAACTACACCAACCGTGGACCGATTATTTGGGAGAATATATATGGCCGAATATTTTTCTCCCGTATAATCGCTGCCCGTCACGTACTGATTCTACTGCGCGTCATGGTCTGATTGCAGACATGTAGAAACTATCCACATGACAGGATTTTATTTTGGCTATTAAAATAAATACCTACTCATTCATTCATTCATTCAACTATTTTATTGGATTAATAAAGCTATTATTTATTTATTAAACTATTTTATTGGAGTAATAAAGCTTTTATTTATTTATTTGCTTATTGAGCTATTTTATTAGATTGATAAAGCTATTATTTATTTATTAAACTATGTTATTAGATTAATAAAGTTATTATTTATTTATTAAACTATTTTATTGGAGTAATAAAGCTATTATTTATTTATTAAACTATTTTATTGGAGTAATAAAGCTTTTATTTATTTATTTGCTTATTGAGCTATTTTATTAGATTGATAAAGCTATTATTTATTTATTAAACTATGTTAGTAGATTAATAAAGTTATTATTTATTTATTAAACTATTTTATTAGATTAATAAAGCTATTATTTATTTATTAAACTATTTTATTGGAGTAATAAAGCTTTTATTTATTTATTTGCTTATTGAGCTATTTTATTAGATTGATAAAGCTATTATTTATTTATTAAACTATTTTATTAGATTAATAGAGTTATTATTTATTTATTAAACTATTTTATTAGATTAATAAAGCTATTATTCATTCATTCATTCATTCATTAGATTTCATCTAATTTCTTCAAGGAAATAATTGTGTTATTAAAAATAATTTTGTTACGCTGCAATCCTAACCTCCACCCTAAACCCTGCCTAAACCCTGCCAGCCTAAACCCTGACATTAATCCTATATTGACCTGGTGGGGTCATAAAAGTGAAGTAAAACACCGGAAGTGGGGTTTAGGCCACCAGTAAAAATCCTGGGGGGGGGGGTGGTTTAGGGCAATGCACAGGCATATGCCAACCTCCCCACACCGTCACAGAAAGATAGGCCAGGTGAGTTAGGCCAGCCTAAATTTCTTTCTTAATTAATTTCTTAATTATTTTCTTAATTAATTTCTTAATTAATTTCTTATTTAATAATTTTGTTTAAAATGCTTAATTTTGTTAAGGAAACAATTTTATTAAGGAACTTGGCAATTTTATTAAGGGTGCAATCCTATTCACGTTTACTCAGAAGTAAGCCTCACTGTAAAACCCATTATATTCAATGTATTGTATTCAATGGGTTTTACTCCCAAGAAAGTGTGTTTAGGATTGCAGCCATTGAAAATAATAAAAAACATTTTATTAAGGAATTGGAGCATCTGCTTTTGGAATAGTGGGGATCTGTGTGGGATCCCTGAACCAATACCCCAAAGGTATTGATCCCACTGTGTGGGATCCCTGAACCAATACCCCAAAGGTATTGATCCCACTGTGTGGGATCCCTGAACCAATACCCCAAAGGTATTGACCCCACTGTGTGGGATCCCTGAACCAATACCCCAAAGGTATTGATCCCACTGTGTGGGATCCCTGAACCAATACCCCAAAGGTCCACCATGCATCACAAAATCAGTGTCACTGGGGAATCAGAAGGTGATGTCTATGGTGAGTGAGTTTAACCATTATAGAGCATAATCCTAACCATGACTACTCAAAAGTAATCCCCATTGTTTTCAATAGGTCTTACTCCCAGGAAAGTGTCTTTAGGATTGCAGCCTATATAGTGTCATGAAAAGAAGGTAAGGAATATAAGGGTATGAGAGTATATAAGGAATATAGTCAAGACTAAAGAAATGGATCCTACCATCTCACCTCTCCTTAAGACCCAGGTGAAAAGTCACCCTATGAGACTGGTAGGGAAGGAGCTGACTGGTGATTGTGTTCCTACTCATGCATGTCTACTCAGAAGTAACCCCCATTGAATTTAATGGGACTTTCATCCATGGAGGTGGAAATTGGGTTGCAGACTTATTTGTGTGCCTCACAACCACCATGCCAGTGCACTCCTAAGCATGTCTACTCAGAAGTAAGTCCCAAATAGGACTTTCTCCCAGGAATGTGTGGTTAGGATTGAAGCCAGTTGACTGGTAACTGTAGATCGGATGAGAGTGTCCAAGTGGGGCTGCTTAACCAAGGCTTTGGTGTAAGAACATTTTGTTCTGGATACCAATATGAATTTCCCATAGGTTATCACTAGGTGGTGCAATTACTACGGGTGCCCGTAATGTCTTTTATGTGCTCCTGTAGTTACTCTGGATTTGGGGGAAAGTTGAACATGAATGGGAGAACTTCTCATGTGCAGCATGAGCTCTTCCAATGTCATGAGTACAAGTCTACTTGGAAGTAGGTCCCTACGTGTTCCCCAAGAGTGAACTTCCAGAACTGTGTCTATAGGATACAATAACTCGTTGGTCATGTCATGGCCATGGTGGAGGGACAAAGTTGGTGGGTGCCATGTCCTGGGGAAAAGGTGGCCATGAGTGCCATCAAATCTTTGTGGCCATAGGTGCCATCACTCTTTATGTCCCAGCAATTTGGTGTGGTTCTTCATCTCAAGAAGTTCTTCATCTTCATCTCAGGGTTCTTCATCCCTGTTTGTCCAACTTTGTGCAACCCACCTAGGGTTGCCATAATTCTCTTCCACCCTCTGTCCCATTTGCCAGCATGTGAACACAATCCCCCCAAATTGAGATTGTCCCTCCTTTTTGGGACTTATGGCAACCCCAAACCCACCAAACCTGGCAAGCTCTGATCCCACAAGATGGTATTTAGTGCGCGTGAGAGTCATTGGGGAAAAATAGGAAACACCGCAAGATTAACCGGACAACATATAGTAAACTTTTATTATCCAATGTCAAAGCAGAAAACGGAAAACTACGTTTTCCAAGAGAGAAAGTCCATATGATTCGGAGATACTAGAAGAAGGGATTTGAAATGGATGGTGGTCAGAGCATGTTTCGATGTGAATGAAGGCATCTACTTCAGCTTTTGTAAGACCTTCCACTCTGCTGAGAAGCTCCGCCGTAGTACCCGGCGGTGCCGCTGTCACAACCGCCCCTTGAGGCGCAGCAACCGCCACCACTGCCGCCATATTGACTGCCACTGGTTTGGCTTTGCTGAGCTCCTCCGCGGCTGCAGCAACCTCTCCTTCCTGCGCAAGAGCCGGACCCACCACTGCTACGACAACAGCAGCTTCCCATTTTGTTCTGGGTCTTGGAGAACCTTCAAGGAGGAGAGAGAAGCATCATTAGAAAGATGGCTGGTTAGAGAAAACTATTCCAGGACAACCACAACTGTGGCTATAGGTTATGAATCATTATTATGAATCACGGTTTCACACTGTGTACCTAAAGCTTTGGACAACCCTTGTTTTGGGGATCACGTGCTCCCCCAAACCCTGGAGCACCCTCTCCTTTGGTGGTGATGTTTTTTCCAAACATATACTGTACAACTTGAATTTTGGTCCCTGGGACATTTGCGCCTCTTACTACCGCACCTACATGAGTAACTTACAACCCAGGTAACTACATGAGGGGCGCAATCCAGAGTAACTACGGGGAGTCCTTGCTCCAATGTAAGAACAATTTACTCTGAGTTGCAATATGAGTTGCAATTTACTCTGAGTTGCAATAGGTTTTCACTAGGTGGTGCCGTAACTACGTCAATGTAAATGTCTCTAACATGCTCTCGTAGTTACTCTGGATTGTAGGGGTGGTTGCTTTATAGGGATTTGACCCCCCAAGACCTGCCATAGAGTATGCCCCACTCTATTTTTTGAATGAGGGTACCCGTGAGATCCAAAATAAGGGAAATGAGATCCGAATGAGGATACCCATGAGATCCAAAATGAGGGAAATGAGATCCAAATGAGGGTACCCATAAAATCCAAAATGAGGGAAATGAGATCCAAATGAGGGTACCCATAAGATCCAAAATGAGGGAAAAGAGATCCGAATGAGGATACCCATAAGATCCAAAATGAGGGAAATGAGATCCAAATGAGGATACCCATAAGATCCAAAATGAGGGAAATGAGATCTGAATGAGGGTACCCATGAGATCCAAAAGTGTGATCTGTGAGCTTCTCTAAGAATCTCAATTTTCATTCAAGGTACTAGTCCTCATGATTTTCCTTTATTATTTATTTAAATAATATTTATTTTATTATTGATTCTATATTTAAAAGTTATTTTATTTTTATTTTTTTTTCTCAAAACCCAAAGTGGAGGAATCGCATTCTCCAAATTAATACACAAGCCGATATGTCCAAGATAAAGAACTACAACCTACAAACTTGTCTTCCACGCCCATGATTGGCAACCTCTTGCAAGAAAGCTGTGATGTGCAGAACTAATTTAATGAGTTCCAGACCTTATCTCGCTAAATAACATGTAGTTAAAACAGACGCTACAACATCCGGTGAGCCGAGATGGTTTCGTGGTTAGGGAGTTGTTGGAATCGTTGTTGGAAAGATCCAGGTTCAAAACCCTCCTTGGCTGTGAAGCTTCCCAGGAGAATTTTTTTTTTTTTTTTTTTTTTTGGGGGGGGGGGGGGATAACTCATTCTTACCTTCCCTACCTTGCAGGGCTGTTGTGAGGACAGCAGATGGGGAGAAAATAAGGTTGCAATCCCAACTCAAAAACTTCCACACTGCAATCATATCTACAATCCAGAGTAACTACGGGAGTATGTAAGAGACATTACATGTACCCGTAGTTACTGCACCACCTAGTGAAATCCTATGGGAAATTCATACTGCAATCCAGAGCAAATTGTTTTTACACCGGAGCAAGGACTCCCCGTAGTTACTCTGGATTGTGTCCTTAACCTCTAGTTAAGTTGGCACGAGGTTTGGCGGTGTCACAAAAGTGCCATAGGCTACATCTATGCCACTCCTGTGGTGGCTAGGCCAATGCGCTGGCATGTGATGGCCTTCCTATAGCATCACATGAACTATGGGGTCGGGGCTTTAAATTGCTTAGGATCGCACCCGTAAGCTGTCATACACCACATTGGTGTAAGGAAAGGCAGAATATAGAAAAATAATTAATTGATTGAAAAACGAACGAACGAATGAACGAACGAACGAATGAATGAATGTACCTAAACGGCAACTATGGGACATTCTACCCCTGAGCGCATGGACTTGTCCCACATCTAGCACTGATTTTCTAGCAGAAAACGGCTACCAAATCCATGGGGGGATCCATGCGCTTGCATCACACTATCAAATTAAACCCTTGCATATATCGGCTTACCTTTCATCCTGATCCAGCCTCAACAACCCCATAGAGATGAAACCTTATATATCCCATTAAAGTCCATCTTTATTGATGGCTGTAAGCCGCATGAAGGCTTCACATCCCGATACTTACGTCGTCATAGACGGATCTCGTTAAATGCCTCTTTTAATATCTAATTAATCCATTCCCAGCCAAGAGAAAAGAGATTCTCATACTCACCGGTTGACCAGCGAGAAGAAGATGTCTAGGTAAGTGTTGTTGGATGAATGTGACACCTCTGGGGAGCCAGACCTTTTTATAGCATCTCCCGACAATTCAGCGATGGCTCATGGACTCTAGACTCACACATTGCCTGTTCTCAACATCCCCAGGTTGTGCAACCACAGATTGTGACTCACTTACCCAAGCGATGACAATCTGTGGGTGTGCTGAAGTGTGTGCGTGGGTGTGTACCTGTCGGAGAATGTGGGCCGCTACAGTCTCCCCACAAGGCATGTGGATCGATCCACGTCATTGATCCATCCATCAATCACCGTCACTGATCAATCAGTGTTCATGTCCGAGAGAACATAACAATACCGAGCAAGATTCGGTACTTGGATTTCAGGTCAGGAGGATAAAATCACAGTTATTATTATAGATGATTTTATTCCTATATAGGTTATTTAATAAATTATAAATTTATTTTCATTATTGATTTATAATAAAGATTATATAGTAAATAAGTGATTTTACTCATGAAAGATGAAACACAACCATGTGTACAATAAGAATCATTAATCGTTGACTGGCGCCAAGGGTTGATATAGGCTGCTATGTTGATTGATCAATGGTGGTGATTGATTGATGGATCAATGACGTGGATCGATCCTATGTATCAGCCAGGTATACCCCCAAATCCAGAGTAACTATGGGAGCACGTAAGAGACTTTACGTGCTCTCGTAGTTACTGCACCACCTAGTGAAAACCTATGGGAAATTCATATTGGTATCCAGAGTAAGTTGTTCTTACACCGGAGCAAGAACTCCCTGTAGTTACTCTAGATTTTGGCCTTATACTACATTTACTCGAATATAACGTGCCATCGAATCTAATGCGCACCCTATAAATATGATCAAAACACCACATTTACTTAAATTTAAGTAACCATCAAATCGAACGCGCATACTGAGTTTGGAGACAAACCCTACAATCCAGAGTAACTACGGGAGCACATAAGAGACATTTGCGTTGACGTAGTTATGGCACCACCTAGTGAAAACCTATGGGAAATTCATATTGCAATCCAGAGTAAATGGTTCTTACGTTGGAGCAAGGACTCCCCATAGTTACTCTGGACTGTGCTCAAATTTGGTTGGAAAAGGTGAGCGTTAGATTCGGGTCATTGATCTATCAATCAATCAGTGTCCAAGACGTATGTTATTATATTATTATTTTATAATTATTTATTTTTATTATATATTATTATTTATATTTTATATTATTATTATATTTTATATTATATTATTATTGTTGTCCCACTGAAGTGGCTGTTTCCACATGCAAACAAAAAATAGCTCACCGGCCTCCGATGCAATCCAGTAGGGGTTGCAAAACTCTCAGACAGGTCTGTGTCATGAGCGATAACGACACCCCGAAACATCAGATGCATCACAACCTTTCCCGGTGAGTTGTGATGAGGAATTTGTGGATCGTCACATATGACCGTCATGTGTTCGACCATGTGCCTCTTGCAGTTCGGGACATTCTCAGTAATAAAGGATCAGGATCGTCAGAACCCCTCGGATAGGGGTTCTGGCAGCAGAGTGGCGCAGCGCAAGCGTGCCCGGTCCATAACCTAGATGGGTTGATGGATCAAAACCATCCTCTGCTAGCTGGAGGAGAAACTGGGGGCACAGTAGGGGCACCTGGATGTAAGTGCCACATGTGCTCCCTGAGGCATCAAGTGGGCCACTGGACTAAGAAGTGGCCACCAGGCATCAAGTGGGCCACTGGACTTCCACATCCAAGAAGCTGGACTCGGTGGACCTTTGGCCTGATCCAGTGGAGCTTCTTCTTATGTTCTTATGATAGCCTGATTGCTACCAAACAGCTCCTTCCCTCTTCGTTCTCCTGGCTGTCTCACCTGGCTGGGTCTCACCTGGACAGGTATGATGGTGGGGTCCTTTAAGTCAGTGAATTAACACAGGTCCAGCGATGGCCTGTGAATTAAAAACATAGAGCACAATCCTAACCATGTCTACTCAAAAGTAAGCCCCATTGTGTTCAATGGGTCTTATTCCCAGGAAGTGTCTGTAGGATTGCAGCCATAGGGTGACTTCATTATGTAAGGGTTCGGCACCTCTGGATCTTCAATTCGGATGCTAAGCCTGTATCCAAAGGACCACAAGATCTCCTGGATGGTACACAGATGCTTGGATAAGGAAATGTGGGGGGGGGTCTCATTCTTTAAGCCTCCCCCCCACGTATTCAGTTATCAGCTTTAATTCATGTCAGAAGCACATACATGGGGAGGGGGCACAAAATTCTCATGGCACACCGGTGAGCCGTTTTGGCACACCGGTGTGCTGCGGCACACTGGTTGAGAACTGTGGCCCTAATTACAGGCACCAGGGAAAGTACTGAGAATTTATTAATTATTAATTAATAATAATAGTAATTATTTAGATATAATTTGTCAAAAACTGGGCTACCTCAACAGCATTTTCCCTTGCGGATGTAAGATCTTCCTACATAGGATCTTCCTATCCTATATAGGATCTTCCTATATAGATCTTCCTATATAGGATCATATATGCACCGGTGGATATTGTCGGCTGAGATCAGTATTTGTAGCGGTCTACAAATGGATCCTACACAAGCGCAGGATACACAATGATCCAAAAGACACTTTCCTGGGAGTAAGACCCATTGAACACAATGGGGCAAATGTTCTCCTCTTGACTTTGTGATCCCTGTTGGAGTTCTTAGGAAAGACACCAATTAACGCACGTGTCGAAAGCCAGCAATTACTTTGTCATCAGGTGACTGAAAGCATCCACATTTTGCAAAAGATACACACAATTACTCTAGCGTAACAAAGATTATATCATCTCATGGATGGTGAATCACATCTGATGGTTGCCAAACCAGGGGATGTGAAAGCATTTTTGAAATAGTGGGTAATGATTATAAAAAAAACCTGGAAGTTTAATACAATTTAACACTTTAATTTAAATTACTGTTACTAGAAAAACACTTTACTGTTACAAATTATATTACTGTTACTAGAACACGACAATGTTTCAGTGATCACCTGGTGAGGATGAGAAACTCATGGTTAGAAATACCAATTAAAAATGAGGATCTTGCCCCGGCCCTTCTCCGGAAACCATAGCCAAAGTCATCTGTATATGACAGTGAGCCCAATTCTGTGCCTGTCTACTCAGAAGTAAGGCCCATTTAGAAGTAAGGCCTGATTAGTAAGGCCCTACTCAGAAGTAAGGCCCATTTAGAAGTAAGGCCTGTGTAGTGAGGCCCGACTCGGAAGTAAGGCCTATTATAAGTAATAGGGCTTACTCCCTGGAAATTGTGGATAGCCATCTGATATCCAAGCAATTTTCTTGAACAGCCAAATGTTGGACATCAATAGCATGGATTAAGTACCTTCAGTGTATGGTTGTAGTAGCTGCAAAGGGTTGACGTAGAGCACAATCCTATCCATGACTACTCAGAAGTAAGACCCATTGTGTTCAATGGGTCTTACTTCCAGGAAAGTGTGTTTAGGATTTAGGATTGTGTTTTTTTTCTGTACATTGCCTAGACTTACAAGTGTCTGATTTGATTTTTTAAAGGATGCTTAAGAACAATAATAATATAATAAATATAATATATATAATATATTTTATTATAATATATAAATATAATATACAATATAAAATAAATATAATATATAATAATATATAATATATAATAAATATATTATTTTATTATAATATATAAATATAATATATAATATAATATATAATAAATATAATATATAATAATATATAATATATAATATATATAATATATAATAATATATAATATATAATATATAATATATAATATATAATATATAATATATAATATATAATAATTAATTTCTATTTTTGGTTGAGTAGACTATATGAGTACTAGTAGCTGGAATGAAAAGTACTACTCTTAAGAGCCTCACAGATGATGTTCTACTGGTGATAATTATGGGTCTCCTTGACCTACAACTTCACCAACCCTTTCTTGGAAAGCCAACTTGGAAAGACGTTTGATGGGGTTTGGAGAAAACCCCACTCAAGGTCAAGATTTGGGGTAACATCTCTGAATAATAATAAATAATATTATTAATAAAAATAATTAATCAGTTAATTGAGCTGATGAGACATCAGGGCAAATGTCACCGGAGCAAGGATGTGGTTTGTGTTTCTTCCTGTGGTTGGTCAACCACCATTGGAGGAAGATCACCCAGGGAAAGGATGTTCCTCTTGTAGATGCGCCTGTGTGTGTGTATTTTCCCAAGCCAAAGGTTGTCTTGCTCAAAGGTACTCCATATGGGATCGTGACTCATCGTTGTGGCCGCCGGAAGATGTGTGTTTGTGTTACTCAGGTAAGGACCAACAAGGCAACCATAACCTGATGTTCTCCTCCTTGAAGCTTCTCCAAGCCATGCCAAAGGTGAGTCATCAACTCCAAAAAAGTGGAAGCTTCTGGAGGAAGATCTACCCACAGAAGCTGAAGGAGATGCCCTCAAGGTGCGTCAAATCTTTGGCCTTCGGTTCAAACTTTTATACATGACACCTTACATATATTTAATAGGAAATTGGGTTTTTCTTGTTGACATCAGCTCTTGGCTGATGGCCAAATGATTAGAAAAATAATATACTACTATGCCTTTATCCAAGGCACTGGCATTTAAAATTATTATTTAATTTGTTGTAAGTAGGTTAGCTGAGCTTTAAAAGTTGCCTCCCTCTTCTCAGATAAGGCTCGTCCATACTACTAAGATACTACGCGGCTACTTCAATAATTACCAGTTGATTTCAAGAGGCTTGGCTTCCTACAACGGGCAGATCAAAGCTCGGGTCAAACAATTTCCGGTTTGTTCCAGTCCTTGAATGTCTAAACAAGTCACAGAACAATCCTATATTTGTTACAGAACGATCCTATACATGCCTTCTCAGGCTCATTCGGTTCAGAGGATCCTACTCCCAAGGAAACACATATAGGATTGGAGTCTGAGAATCCTTCCAGGTTTAGGTGGCCAACTGACCAGCCAAACCAGAGTTGAGTTCCTGCCCGACTCCGGTGCTTTTCAGAATTATTTTAGTTTCTGGATCCCGACACTTTTCTGTTGTTTCTAATAAGAATATTTGGTTACGGTAAACAATACTGGGAAAGCAGAGGTGGGGAGTGGGGAGTGATGGGGCAGGGTGGGCTAATAGGGTCCTTGGAGAGGGGAGGATCAATTGTAGATCCTTAGTCTCATCCATTCATCCATACATACATCCATCTGTCCATCCATTCATCCATATATCCATCCATCCGTACATCCATCCATTCATCCATCCAGATCAATAGTAGGTCCCCAGTCTCATCCATAAAACATCCATCCATCTGTCCATCCATTCATCCATCTATCCGTACATCCATCCAGATCAATGGTAGGTCCCCAGTCTCATCCATAATACATCCATCCATCTGTCCATCCATTCATCCATCCGCACATCCATCCATTCATCCATCCAGTTCAATGGTTGGTCCCCCGTCTCATCCATACATCCATACATCTGTCCATCCATCCATCCATCCATCCGTACATCCATCCATTCATCCAACCAGTTCAATGGTAGGTCCCCAGTCTCATCCATCCATCCATCTGTCCATCCTTTCATCCATCCATCCATACATCCATCCATCTGTCCATCCATTCACCCATAGATCCATCCATCCATCCATCCTTCCTTCCTTCCTTTAATTTTATTTGTGTGTGTTTTGTGTTTGTGTTTGTGTGTGTGTGTGTGTCAGGTCCATCCATCCATCCATCCATCCTTCCTTCCTTCCTTTAATTTTATTTGTGTGTGTTTTGTGTTTGTGTGTGTGTGTGTGTGTGTGTCAGGTTGACCATACATCATAATCATAAAAAGAGGACAAAGAGCCCCCAATGCAGGACCAAATGTAGGACATTCATAAAAACGTAGGACGTGAAAAATAACAACTAAAATCACTCATTTGCTTTCGTGTGGTTGAAAACTATTATTAAATTTAAAACGAATACATATAAAACTAATACATGTTATACCAATAAAGTGCAATCCTAAGCATGTCTACTCAGAAGTAAGTCCCATCGTGTTCAACAGTACTTACTCCCAGGAAAGTGTGGTTCAGAAAGCGGCCTGAATTTATTAATTACAAAAAATCTATTTGCTACCTGCTCACAAGGAAAAAGAGGACACAAGCCTAAAAAATAGGACATGTCCTGGGCAATGGGATCTATATGGCCGCCCTGCTGTTCTGTCAGTCATAAGTTCTGATTGACAGCGGATTGTGTCATAGGGTGTCCTGGGTCAATTTTTTAGGGTGGGACAGATTTTTTTCAGAGTAACCACTCCGTGCAAGGAAACCCTTTTGTGGTTGTGCAGCCCTCGTTGTAGGGATGATTGTGGTGTCACGAGCCGTCTAGTGGGAACGTGAAACACTGTTTTTTCAGCTCCGCGCTTGGGGCCAAATGGCTCGTCGGTGCTAAGACAGGCGTGTACCGGAAAGCGCATAGCAGAGGTTGAAAAGCCTGTTTCTCCTCTCTAGGGACGCACAACTGTTTGCATTCCTGGTTCTCATCATTCTTGTGTCGTCGTCATCTGGGGAGGGTGCAAATGTGGGTTGTGAGATGGTCTGCAATCAGAGGGGGAGCAGAACTGGTGAGACGCAAAAGTTATGGACTGTTGTGGACCCCTTAGCCCCATTGTGGAACCCATGCCCATGTGGGATGCAAAGGTTGTGGACCATTGCAGACCCCATAGGCCTATGGTGGACCCCATGGTCATGCAGGATTTAAAGGTTGTGGACCATTGTGGACCCCATGGCCATTTAGTATGCAAAGGTTGTGGATTCCTTAGCCCCATTGTGGACCCCATGGCCATGTGGCATGCAAACTATGTGGACCATTGTGGAGCCCCATGGCCCCAATGTGGATCCCATGGGCATATGGGATGCAAAGGTTGTGGACCTTTGTGGACCCCATGGCCCCTGGCTATGGTTGAGTAGGTTGTGGCAGAACCACAATGGTTGTGGCAGACCCACAATGGGGTCCATTGTAGACCCCATGGCCATGTAGGATTGAAACTATGTGGACCATTGCGGACCCCATGGCCCCTTATATGGATCCCTTGGACATGTAGGATGCAAAGGTTATGGACCCTATGGCCCAGGAATGATGTCCATGTTCACAGATATGGACATCATCCCTACAGGATAAGGGCCACCGTTTACACACTTTTTTGTCCAGCAGACCCCAATTCATTTATTTTAAACTTTATTTATTTTATTTATATTTATTTATTTATTTATTTTAAACATTGATTTAAACATTATTTATTTATTTTAAACATTTTAATCTCATGGCACAATGAGAAGGTATTAAAATTGTCAAGGCACCATTTAGTTTAAAAATATAATAATAATAATAATAATAATAATAATAATAATAATAATAATAATAATAATAATAAAAATAAAAATAAAAATAAAAATAAAAATAAAAATAAAAATAAATGAGACACATGTCATTACTTTCAAGGGCTCGCATCCCCCAATGGCCTTATAACTGCCCCACCACAAAATTCTCATGGCACACCAGTGAGCCATTGTGGCACACTGGTGTGCTATGGCACACTGGCTGAAAACTGCTACCCTAATTACAGGCACTAGGGGTCAGTATTGCTCTCAATTAAAACTCCATTGAAGTGTTGGGGTCAAGGATGGGAAATCAGGCAAGATGATCATATATCTTAACCTCTAAAAAGAGGAAAGAGACCCCAAAATGTAGGGCACCTACGAAAAATATAGGGCATGAAAAAATAAAAACTAAACAGTGCAATCCTAAAAGTGAAATCCTACAGTGCAATCCTAAAAGTATCAGTGGAATCCTAAGTTCCAATGGGGTTTACTCCCAGGAAAGTGCTTTTAGGATGGCATCCAAAAACACTCCTATGGATATTGTTTTCATGTGATTAATTCTAACACTACGGTACTTATTAATAAATTTGATAATTTATTAAATTATTATTAATTTGATTACTCATTTGATTTATGATGATTTATTAATCATTTGATTTATGATTAAATTTCATAATTCTTATTATTAAATTTAATATTATTTATTAAATAATACTATAGTAATGCTATATACATTTTAATAAATAAATTATATATATATTTAATAAATAATAATATAGTAATACTATCACTATATTACTTATTAAAACTATCATAAATCCAGAGTAACTACAGGGAGTCCTTGCTCCAGTGTAAGAACAATTTGCTCTGGATTGCAATAGGAATTTCCCATAGGTTTTCACTAGGTGGTGCAGTAACTACGGGTATGCGTAATGTCTCATACGTGCTCCCGTAGTTACTCTGAGACATAAACAGTACAATCCAGAGTAACTACGGGAGCACGTAAGAGACATTATTTGCACCCGTAGTTACTGCACCACCTAGTGAAAACCTATGGGAAATTCATATTGCAATCCAGAGTAAATTGTTCTTACACCGGAGCAAGGACCCCCCATAGTTACTCTGGATTGTGCCAATAGTTTATTAATTACACGCAAACTAGATGCTGCCTGCTTGCAAGGAAAAAGAGGTCAATGAAGAACTTTTTTCCAGGACAAATTGCGAAAAAAGAGGACATGTCCTGGGGAAAACCAGTGCGCCACTTTGGGACTGCATTACAGCGAGATCAGGAGAGGCGCAAGTCGAAACCGTGCGGCTGACACATTTCTTGGAAGCGGAAGCCACAACTGCACAACAGTCTCCAATTCACCACATTTGTGTTGTTGCCAAACTGTTAGAGAAAAATCCTAGACACATAATCTACATGGAACATGCATCCTGGAAGGAGCCGTGCGCCCAAAACATGCCCGAAAGGTCGCGCATTCTCCGACATTCCTGCCGGATGCGCCTCCGAGGGTGTTCCAGGAAAGAAATGGAACGGCTGTCACTATTGTTATCAATCACGGTTGAAAGGCCTAATTAAACCTTGTTTTGTTGTTCAGGCCTGTGGAATTTCGAGAGGTGAATCACAACCGCTGTCATTGGGTATTCAGTGCGCAAGAGCGGATCGCCTGCCTTCCTCTCTCCATCACACCCAAAAAGCTGCACCGAATCGGTGAGATCCACCCAGGGTGGTTCATTGATTCATGCGCTGATTTGCTTGTGTGGGAGAGCAAAGCGTCCTTGGTGGCGCCACCCACCTTCCTGCCACGGTCTTCGTGGGTCCCGAACCTTCATCATCTAATAGAAATAGATGATTCTAGTGCAAAATCCAGAGTAACTACAGGGAGTCCTTGCTCCGGTGTAACTACGGGGAGTCCTTACTCTGCATTGCAATATGACTTTCCCATAGGTTTTCACTAGGTGGTACAGTAACTACGGGTGCCCATAAAATCTCTTCCTTGCTCCCGTAGATACTCTGGATTTGGGGGCTACTTTCATTCACATCTGAGTATTTGGTACCCACAGATTTGACTTGACCCCAAATGTTAACCCCATATCTAAAGGGCCCCAAAGATCCGCCATGTCCAGGAGATGGTTTTTTGGCTTTCCATGGATTTACTGGATTTACTCGAATCTGACGCTCACCTTTTCCAACCAAATTTAGAGCACAATCCTAACCATGTCTACTCAAAAGTAAGCCCCATTGTGATCAAGGGGTCTTACTCCCAGGAAAATGTCTTTAAGATTGCAGCCCAAGTTTCCAAAATCGTTAATAAGATCTGAGTAAATGTGGTATTTTGTGTATAAGTATAGGGTGTGCTTTAGATTTGATGGCGCATTAGATTCTTGTAAATACATTAATGCAGTACCTGACAGGGTAACCATACATCCTCCTTATCCAGGACATGTCCTGGATTTTTTATTACAAGGACTTCAAAGCTGGACTGCTACTTTACATGGAGGTTCCTCTCTTATTTGAAGGCAATGTTGCCCTCTAGTGGGTATTTGAAGCAAGCACATCTTTAAGTTGGTTAAAGGTAAAGGTGTATTAAAGTGTCCACTCCTATATATATAATGTATTAATATAATGTATTAATGTATTATATATAATATAATGTATTATACATAATGTATTATATATAAGTGGGTTCTTCATTTTTTATTTTAGCATTTCCTGCTTTTTTCTTGGGTATCCTATAGTTTGGAAGGACTTTATCCTTTGTTTTGGTTATGATATAGATATCATATGGTCATTCTGGCTATACTGTTAAGTCCCCTCATTTGTCAATAGGGAAAGTGGAAGGATTTTGGAAATACAATCAGAAACCTAATGAAGTCCTTCATATATAATTAAAAGTTTGTTGGGTATAATTAAAGGCCTGCAATTCCACTTATTGCCACTAGAGGGGGAAGAGACTCTGGGTTTCTAGTCTAGCTTTTCCTATTGGAATATATATTGTGTTTTGTATACGTTGTTTCTATACATTGTATAAATTGTTTTAAAATAGGGCCTATTATAAGTAAAACCTTGGATGGAGAGTAACTTGGATTGAGAGTGTTTTGCAAGACAAGCAAACATTTCTGATCATTTTTAACTTGATATACAAGCAATGTCTTGATAAGCAAGCAAAAAATCGTCCTGGCCAGGATACAGCTGGTTTTGGCACTTTGCCAAGACCTGCTCAGCCTCTCTAATGGCCACCAGTGGGCACTGGGTGCCCCTACTGGGCACCAGGCACCTCAAGCAGCATGCACCACTAGGCACCATGTATTGGCCAGTGGGCACCAGCAGACAGAGGGCAGCAGGCACCACCAGGCACCATGCATCCCTCACAGTACAAGTGAGCAGCAAGCACCACTAGGCACCACCCAAGCAACCAGGCAGTAGGAATTAGCAGACACCAGCGGGCAGTGGGCACCAGGTATTCCTGACGGGCACAAAGCAACGGGTATTCATGACAGGCACTGGACAATGAGCACCAGTTGGCACCAGGCATCTCTACTGGGCACCACTGATCACCACCAGGCACCAAATCAGTCCTTGGTGGGCCTCTACATAGGAAAAGGAAAATACCCCCCAAATTTCATGCTTCTAGAACCAGGGATTGGGTGTTGATCAGTCGGTCTTCAGTGTTAAGGATGAAAATACGTTGGACCCCTTTTTACCCCCTTTTTGGGGTAAAAATTTTTAAATTTTTAAAAATCTGTACTTAAATTTTTAAAAATCTGTGTCTCTATCACAGAAGGAAGATGCTCCCCAAATTTCACGCTTCTACATCTGATGGTTTTGGCTGGGAGTTTATTTAAAATTTATATTTTAAATATTTTAAATAAAATATATTTTACATTTTAAATAAAAGCTACAATTTTGGAAAAGAAGTCAAGAATCCAGATTTGACAGCAGTATTTCTCTTGTTTTTGCCCCTAATCTCAGTAGTTTACAGCCAGACTGCTACTGTACACGGAGGTTCCACACCTTCTTATTTGAAGTCAACACTGCCCTCTAGTGGAAATTTAAAGCAAACACATCTATATGGTGATTAAAGATAAAGGTGTCCCCTAGCTCACAGTTGCCATATGTCCTCTTTTTCTAGGACATGTCCTCTTTTTTAGCTCTGTGTTCTGGAAGAATAAAAACCCTTTATTGTCCTTTTCCATGTGCGTAGGCGGCATATAGCCGTCTTGGAATTAATAAACTTTATATAATAAATTATATGGAATAGTTTTAAATTTAATAATAAGTAATATAGTGTTTAAATTAAGCACTTGAAAGCTATATATGTGTGTATATATGTGTATACCTATATATATATGTGTGTGTGTGTACCTATATATATATGTATGTATGTATGTAATATATATATATATATGTATGTATGTAATATATATATACACTCATATATATACACTCGTATATATACACTCTTATATATATATACACTCGTATATGTTTGTGTGTGCATTCATGCATGTGTATACACACACACACACACACACACACACATGTTAGTATGTGCATGCATGCATGTGTGCATACCCCATGGCATCTCATGGGCCACTGTGAGCTATAGGAATCTGGGCTAGTTGAGCTGCCTTGGGCCTGATCCGGCAAGGATGCCTGCTTTTGAAGTGCCAAGTCCTGAAGTGGCGCATGGCTTTGAAGTGTAAATATGTCCTATTACGACCCTGTGGCGGGTGCGAGGGTGTGACGGTCATTAGAGTGACATTAGAGGACACGATTGGAACGACACCCTGACTCCATTGAAGCGCATGAATTTACAAATGCGTTGGCAGGTGCCAACAAATTATTTAGATGGCCTGGAATATTTTGAACTCCTATCGAGGAATCTGTAGGACAAGTGGCCATTTAGGGCCGGCCCTTCCTTGAAGCCAAATGAGGAGTCTGCCTAAGGGACCAGATTCACGAGGGGCACCCATTTCCTTTTTGTCTCTCCATGCTCCTCTTCCTCTGGCCTGCCATACCGGACCTATTTCATACATATTCCTCCAAACATCATGGACAGACCAGTGGGGCCAGTTGGCCCTATAAGCTCAATCTGGTTCTCAGTAAGCCATAATTTCCACCGGTTCTTCCAATGCTTCTCCGGCTTGGGACACACGCAGCGATGCTCAGTTTCTTGGTTTGATTGTGGGTGGCACCGCAGAATCAAAGCCCGCAGCTACTTATAGGTCCTCTTAATATGCCAAAAGAGAGGAGCCAGGCCCTCTATTATTACCCTAAGTAGTTGGGCCAAAGATATGCACATAATTGCCCGTCCCACCCAAACACTCTCCCGTCCCGATGCAAGAGTCGTTTCCAAATTGCGCAGCTTTTTATAGCTCACTATAGAATCCTTATCCATACTCTAGTATCCTATAGTATCCTTATCCATGGGCTCTCAGGACCCCAGTGAGTAGTACAGTCTGAAAATACTGGAATCTATGGGGGATTGGTGCCGAATCATAATTATATGCCAAGGGTCCTTCCCTATTGCACCTATAGAATTAAATTTGGGATGTGGTCTCCTCTGGAGCAATAGCTCTGATTTTTTGTAGGTTTTGAGGAGGGAGGCTCAAGATGTTGGAATCTGGAGCAATAAATTTTTAATGGGGTCAATATCCAGATATCAATATCTGGATTTTTTTATGGGATCAATATCTGGATTTTATGGGATTTTATCTAGATCAATAAATTTGTTATGGGAACCACTTTCTGAACTTCTGCTGTTGAAAAAAAGGATATATAAGGGCACAACCCTATGCATGTCTACTCAGAAGTTACCCTACAATCCAGAGTAACTACGGGAGCACATAAGAGACATTTAAGTCAACATAGTTACAGCACCACCAAGTGTAAACCTATGGGAAATTCATATTGCAATCTAGAGTAAATTGTTCTTACGTCGGAGTCTGTGTAGTTACTCTGGAGTAAGTCTCATTATGTCCAATAGGTCTTTCTCCCAGGAAAGTGTGCTTAGAATTGCAGCTTCTCCCTACCATCCAGAGTAACTACGGGAGCACGTAAGAGACATTTAATTTGATGTAGTTACGGCACCACCTCGTGAAAAACCTATGGGAAATTTATATTGCAATCCAGAGTAAATTGTTCTTATGTTGGAGCAGAGACTCCCCGTAGTTACTCTGGATTGCACTCTAAGTCTTCTCCTCCTTCTCCTTCATCATCATCATCTTCTCCTTCATCATCATCTTCATCTTCCCCTAAAGGCCTTAGAGAGCACTCAATGGAACAAAATATCTCTATTGCCATTCCCTGGAATGGAGAGGTCAGGTTACCTCCATTACCCAGACATTGCACCTAGTGATGGTGGCAAGGAGTTCCACAGGTTAATCAGGTGCTGGTTCTTGAATATGTCATTGTTAATTCCATCTGGTAATTAAGACACCGTGTGTAATATACATAGAGTTTTATATATAATGATAAGGACTAGAAGAAGAATATTTAGAGCACAATCCTAACCATGTCTACTCAAAAGGAAGCCCTGTTGTGTTCAATGGGTCTGCCTCTCTTTAGGATTGCAGCCTAGTTATATACGGTGCTTTCTTTCTGGGAAAAAGGTGCCAGAAATAAACACAGGTCCTTCCATATGACTAATTTATTAATTGGCTGCTAGATGGAGAGGTGGAAAAAGCTGCTGGTATTGGATGCCAGTGAGTACCCCCAAGGATGTATATACCTACATACCTATACCTGTGTGTGTATATACCTACATATAAGTAATTTCTCTGTGTGTGTGTGTGTATATATAATATGCATATATTATAATATATATAATAATATATATTAATTATATATATATAATTATATATATATATATATATATATTAATTATATATATAATATATTATATAATATATAATATATATAATACATATATATATATAATATAATATATATGGACATACGTATTTGTGTGTGTGTAGATACATATATAACTAATCTCTCTCTGTGTGTATATGTATATGTGTGTGTGTATGTATATAAGTAATCTCTGTGTGTATACATATATATGTGTGTTTGTATATGTGTGTGTGTATATTCTTATATATAAGTAATTTGTCTGTATACATATATATATATTTATGTGTATATATGTGTGTATATATATAAGTACTCTCTGTGTGTATACATATATATATATATTTGTGTGTATATGTATATGTGTGTAGTCACACTAGATGTTGTTTCAGGACCTCCAGTCAGAGCATGATACCATAGTCTTTCGAGACTGAAGGATGCCAATAATAATAATAATAATAATAATAATAATAATAATAATAATAATAATAATAATAATAATAACAACAACAACATATATATTTGTGTGTATATGTATGTGTGTGTGTATATAAGTAATCTCTGTGTGCATACAAATATATATTTGTGTGTATATGTATATGTATGTGTATATGTGTGTGTATTTATATATATCTAAGTAATCTCCGTATATATTTATATGTGTGTATATGTATATCTGTGTTTATGTTTGTGTGCGTATATAATAATCTCTCTGTGTATACATATATATTTGTGTGTATATTTATATCTGTGTATGTGTGTATATATTTATAAGTAATCTCTCTCTCTCTATATATGTGTGTGTGTGTGTATACTTTTACATATATATATAAGTAATCTCTGTGTATTTATATGTGTATATTTTCGTGCATATAAGCCAAATCAAATGCAAGAAACTTCTTCATGCTGACACTTTAATTAGCCATGTCTGGGTTTCTCCCAGGCAAAGCGTTGGAGATCATAGTAGTACATTTGAAGATTGATAGTATCAGAGTAGCAATGGATATACAATATATTGATTCCCTTGGGAAATAGAGTGCCAAAGAGTGTCCCGCGTTCAGAAGAGTTCCCCATTGCAGGCGGCTCTCCAAACAAGGCTTGCCAGAGTGGGAGCCGCAGAAGAAAATCCCCGCAGGGAGGTGAAGTAACCCTTCAAATAATAGTCAGAGCTCAACTGATGCATCTGGAATGAAGAGGATGGATGGATGAAGGCTGAAGATCAAGTGTTAACTCAAGCAGGTCTCCACTGAGGTGGAGGTGACCCCAGATGGTTGGTCCTCCTCTGCTTCTGGTCCTTCGTCCTGGTTTGTAGGTTAAAAATAACCCTTTGGATTTTTGGTTTGTTGCAAAGGGAACCCCTTCTTGGAAGGGGGGCAGACCTGCTGAGGAGGGGGGCAGACTTTCTGCAGAGTGGGGCAGACCTGCTGCGGAGATGGACACACCTGCTGCGGAGAGCAGGACTGCTGAATCGGGGGGCACATCTCCTGCGGGGAGCAGACCTGCTGCGGAGAGGAGCAGACCTGCTTAATTGGGGGGCAGACTTGCTGTGGGGAGCAGACCTGCTGAATTGGGGGGCAGACCTGCTGCGGGGAGGAGCAGATCTGCTGCGGAGTCGGACACACTTGCTGCGGAGAGCAGGCCTGCTGTGGGGAGAAGACCTGCTGCGGAGAGGGGCAGGTCTGTTGAATTGGGGAGTAGACCTGCTGCGGAGATGGACCGGTCTTGGTACACTGACAAGGTGGGGGCTGGCAAGGTTGCTTGCACTGTTCCTGCTGGAAGGACATCTTGAGAGGTTTCACAAACACCTACAAGAAAACCAAGATTATTATTTTTTTAAGTTTCCGGAGGTGTTTGGCCAAACAGTCAAAAATTCAACATGGAAATTCAAGTCCAACCTTGTTATACACAGATTATCAATACGCTGACTTGTATTAAATAATATAGAGTTTAAAAACTGCTTTTCTTACTGTTGTATAGAAGCAATCATTCCATTTTTCAGTCCCAGAATAAAATCCCTACAGATATATGGATTGCTTTTTTTGTAAGCCGTCTTGGGTCCCTCCAGGAGAAAGGCGGGGTATAACTAAAGTTGTTTTATTATTATTATTATTATTATTATTATTATTATTATTATTATTATTAATATTAATATTAATATTATTAATATTATTAATATTAATATTAATATTAATATTATTAATATTATTAATATTATTAATATTAATATTAATATTAATATTAATATTAATATTAATATTAATATAATATTAATATATTCAAAATCAGCAGTAATTATTATTAATCAATTATTATTAATCAAAATCAACAGTATTATTATTAATTATTAATATTAATATTAATATTATATTCAAAATCAACAGTAATACACTATACACGGCAAATACACAGTAATACAGTAACACACAGCAAACACCATGCATCGTCGTCGTCGTCATCATCATCATCATCATCAAGGCACTACCTTATTTAATTAGGCACAATAACCTGGAAGTGTATCTTTAAACCCATTTTTCCATTGTTTTCTATATAACAAGCGCCTCCCTTAACAAGCGTTTCACATAACAAGCAACAATTTCCAAGAAATCTTGCTTCACATAACAAGTTCCGCTTCACTTAAAAAGTAAGCGCACTATGGGCACGCATGCTATGCAGCACTGACGCTCCGCATGGAAGCTCTTTAAAAGAGCTGCCTGGCAGCACTCCTGCCTCCAACTGCCCCCCAACTTGGGGGCAGTTGCCTGGAGGTGCCAGAGGCAGCTGCCACAAACTGCCCCTAAGTGCCCCCACCAACCACCTTGAACCTCCAGCAGCAGCCTAGGTAAGCCTCCCAGGAAAGTGCCTTTGATTGGAGTCTCCTAACTCTGTCTACTCAGAAGTCAGCCCCATTGTGTTAAATGGGGCTTACTCCCAGGAAAGTATCTTTAGGATTGCAGCCTAAGTAGACTTCATCGTATCATGCACACTGAATGCATGTTTTGAATTCAATTCCAGTGTTTTATCATCATTTTTACATCCAGTTAATATTTTTATATGACTATTTTGAGGGTTGTGGAACCAATCGTCTGAGTTTCCATTATTTCCTATGGAAAAATCTGCTTCACAAAGAGCGTTTCTCTTAAAGAGCATGCCTCCGGAACAAATTAAGCTCTTTATGTGAGGCACCACTGTACCTTGATTTATTTTTTAATCCACAGCAGAACCTGCATGGATAACAAGGGAAAGCAGGCTCCCTGAAAAACTCAGAGCTTGGCACCCCCTCTAGCTATGCCACTGATATTCTCTAAGTGCTATTCAAGCACGTCTGCCTGGGACCCCCTTTCCAGTTTAAAAATATATATCCGGAAACCCCTGCCAAAGTTACATGGATGTTCCAAACTTACATGGATGTTCCTCCATGTCTACTCGGAAGTAAGTCCCATTGTGTTCAATGAGACTTACTCCCCAGGAAAGCCCAGAGTCAGATTCCAAGATGGTGGATCTCACCCTCTTGCGACCCCCCGACCTGAGGTGCACCTTGTGGAGGGTGCAAAAGGGTGCAAGCCGGTAAACACTGGCACGGGGGGCTCAAGATTTCGAGGGACCCCCCTATTAAATGCTTTCAATTCCTCCCATCATGACAAAAAAGGGAAATCCGGAGCAATCCGGAGCAATCCGGAGCAATCCGAGACAATCGGCCAGGGGAATCCGTCCTCTACTTACCCGAGGAGGCTCGATCCTGTCCCGAGAAGATCCGCAGTGGACTGAGGGACACCAGGACATGGCTGGGTATTTATACAGCTCGAATCCTGATTTACATCCAGCTGTTCTTGTGCTCCGCGTGAGCCACGATCCGGAGACACCGTCTGAGTAACGGATGCTTTTGCAATCCAAACCTGTTTGTGCAGCGTTGTCAGGAAAGTTGTAGAACCACGTGGTGTTACCTTTGACTAATAATACTAATAATAATAATATTTAATTTCTGGAGCCTGGAGATTGTCCCAATTGAAACCCCACCTAAATTAATTTGCAAGAGGAATTGTCTTCCAGCATTTCTCAAGCCGTCCTCCTAACTTCACTTTGGGGAAGACAGGTGCAATCCTATGCCTGTCTACTCATAAGTAAGTTCCATTATATTCAACGGGTTTTACTCCCCGGAATGCGTATTGAGGATTGCAGCATAAGATAAATTTTTCCTGGCCTTTCCAGCCTAAAGAGCAGAATCCTAACCACGTCTACTCAAAAGTATGCCCGATACTGTTCAATGGAACTTACTCCCATGAAAGAATTGCAGCCTGACCCTACAATCCAGAGTAACTTCGGGAGCACAAATAGGATTGCACTGTTAGACTAGCAGTGCCATCCTAAGCACTGCTTAGGACACTCAGTGTCTTAGGAAACTCAACTTAGGACACTGAGTGTCCACTCAGAAGTTAGGGTACAATCCAGAGTAACTACGGGAGCACGTAAGAGACATTTACATCAACGAAGTTATGGCACCACCTCCTGAAAAACCTATGGGGAATTCATATTGCAATCCAGAGTCAATTGTTCTTACACCGGAGCAAGAACTCCCTGTAGTTACTCTGGATTGTGCCCATGATCTTCCACTAATGCAGATCAAGGTGGTTTTATAAAACATTTTTTGCCAGCCTTACCATTGCTATATTTTTATATACTGCTATATTTTTATAAACCACTCCAAATATTTTTAATGAAGGTTCATTAAATTATTCAGTTATTAACCAAATATACAAATGCACCTTACAAATACACAGTTGGGATTGTGGTGAAATCCCATCCACACGCCCTAAAGAACACAACGGGACTTTTTGAGTAGACCCACGTCGGATGGTGCCATCCTAGTCATCATTGGGAAGATGTCCATTTGCCCTGCGGATAGGGTGGTCCACCCAGGTTGGCTTAACTACCCTATTAATTTCCACACCCAGCCCTAGAGACGGCGGTAATTGCCGGGACTGAGGTCACCCAAACATCTCCATGGGTGTAAATGCCCAGACGTTTCGCCCACACTGCTGGAGGGGGCTGAACATCACCGGTGAATAAGAGGAAAGCTTGCCAGAAACTTCATCAACAAGACAGGAGCTTAAGGTGATGAAATAACATGCCAATCATTTCATAAATAGCTCAAATATATTCTGTCTTGGAGGTGTTTTGAGCCACCGATCCTAACCATGGCTACTCAAAAGTAAGCCCCATTATGTTCAATGGGTCTGACTCCCAGGAAAGTGTCTAGGATTGCAGCAGATCTTGGAGAGGGGATTCCATCAGAACCTTCTGATCCATGTTTTGGTTGAGGACAAGACCAGTGATGGTCCAAAGCAGGTATCTCCAAACTTTTCGGCCCCAGGACCACATCCAATGGTGGGCTTCAGGGGGTTCTAACAGGTTCTATAGAACCCTGTGCTAAGGAACGCCCAGTTCTGAGAACTGGTTATTAATGGGACATAGAACCTGTTGTTAATTAAGGTTATTTGGACATAGAACCCATTGTAAATTCATTTGAATCCCATCACTGACCACCTCACACATCTTGACATGTTTTGGATGTGTTTGAAGACCCTTGACTGAAAGGATTGACCTTCCAATGGTCAATCCAATGACCTTCCAATGGTCAACCCAATGACCTTCCAATGGTCATACGTACCCATCCACTAGTCTACAAACATTCCCTAAATCTCCAGATTTGGTGGATCCCACCATTTGTCGATGGAGGTGGTGGGACGGGAACATGTGGCCTTCAGCCACTACCCATCACCAACCATTTCCCACCAAGCCTAACCAACAATGAGACACTGGACAAAATTCAAAAAGGTTTACCCTACAATCCAGAGTAACTTCCCTACGTAGAGTAACTACGGGAGCACGTTAGAGACATTTATGTCTACGCAGTTATGGCACCACCTAGTGAAAACCTATGGGAAATTCATATTGCAATCCAGCTCTTACGTCGGAGCAAGAACTCCCTGGAGTTACTCTGGATTGCGTCCTAAGGGATTATGGACACAATCCAGAGTAACTACAGGGAGTCCTAGCTCCAGTGTACAATTTACTCTGGATTGCAATATGAATTTCCCATAGGTTTTCACTAGGTGGTGCAGTAACTACGGGTGCAGGTAAAGTCTCTTACATGATCCCGTAGTTACTCTGGATTTGGGGGTATGGATGCAAACCTAAAGACACTTTCCTGGGAGTAAGACCCATTGAATACATTTGGGTAGACATGGTTAGGATTGTGCTGTTACAAAGGTATTCAGGGTGACCATATGTCCTAACCCCAAAAGAGGACAACATACGCCCTAAATGTAGGATACCCAAGAGAAATGTTGGATGTGACAAAACAAAAGTTAAAAGCTTTCATATACATTGCTTTCATGTAGTTAATATAAACACTATATTACTTATTATCAAATGTAAAACCATTGCTTATAATTTATTAATTACAAGAAGGCTTTGTGTTTCCTGTTCACAAGGAAAAGGATGACAATGAAGATATTTTTTCCCAGGCGAAAAAAGAGGTCACGTCCTTAGGGTTGCCATAATTCTCTTCCACAAAATCAGGTCCCATTTGTCAGTATGTGGACACAATCCCCCCAAATCGGGATTGCCCCTGTTTTGGGGGACATATGGCAAACCTGCATGTCCTCGAAATCTTGGATATATGACCAGCTTGCTTGTACCGTATATGATTCTACGGGTGTGGAGGATCAGTGGTTAAAAATGCTGCGTTTGTCAATCTGGTATTAGCTTTACTGGTCTGAGAGAGCAATAAAGATGCATCATATCATATTAACTGGTTTATTGATCTAGAATTTCGGTGTTTAAAAACAAGCTCAGCATGTCCAACACTCTATATGGATTAAGTAATAACTTAAACATACTGTATGAGTATGACTGCGCAACCCTATATATGTCTACTCTATAGTCCCATAGTGTTCTATAGGGCTTACTCCTGTCTATCTATGTATCTATTGAGAGAGGTGGGATAAAAATACCATAAATATCTATCCCTCCCTTTCTTATCTATCTATCTGTCTATCTGTCTGTCTGTCTGTCTATCTGTCTGTCTTTGGTAGCCACATGTCCTGAAAAACAGGGCTATCCTGATTTTGGGGGGTTGTGTTCACATACTGGCAAATGGGACAGAGGGTCCTGTCCCAAGAAGACAGGAAGAAAATTATATAATTTTATAATTATATTATATATATTATATATATTATATATATATATATATTATATATTATATAAAATTATATAATCTGGAAGAAAATTATAACAAAATTCTACGTATCATCTATCTATCCATCCATCCCTTCCTTCTATCCTTCCTTCCATCCCTCCATCTATCCATCCCTTCCTTCCATATCTATCTATCCATCCTTCCATCCATTCATCACTTACTTCCTTCCTTTTTTCCATCCATCCACTATCCATCCATCCATCCATCCCTTCCTTCCATCCATCCATCCATCCCTTCCTTGCTTCCTTCCTTCCATCCATCCATCCATTCTCCATCTATCCATCCCTTCCTTCCATATCTATCTACCCACCCATCCACCCATCAATCCCTTCCTTCCTTGCTTCCTTCCTTCCATCCATCCATCCATCCATTTTCCATCTATCCATCCCTTCCTTCCATATCTATCTACCCATCCATCCATCCAATCCCTTCCTTCCTTCCTTCCTTCCTTCCATCCATCCAGCCATCCATCTATCCATCCATCCCTTCCTTCCATATTATCCATCCATCCATCCATCCCTTCCTTCCTTCCATCCATCCATCCATCCCTTCCTTCCTTCCATCCATCCCTTCCTTCCTTCCATCCATCCATCCATCCATCCATCCATCCATCCATCCACTACCCATCCATCCCTTCCTTCCTTCCATCCATCCATCCATCTGTCCATCTCTTCCTTCCTTCCTTCTTTCATTCTATCCATCCATCCTTCCTTCCTTCCTTCCTTCCTTCCTTCCTTCCTTCCTTCCTTCCTTCCTTCCTTCCATCCATCCATCCATCCATCTGTCCATTTCTTCCTTCCTTCCTTCCTTCATTCATTCTATCCATCCATCCCGTCCTTCCTTCCTTCCTTCTTTCCTTCCTTCCTTCCTTCCATCCATCCATCCATCCATCCATCCATCTGTCCATCTCTTCCTTCCTTCCTTCCTTCATTCATTCTATCCATCCATCCATCCCGTCCTTCCTTCCTTCCTTCTTTCCTTCCTTCCTTCCTTCCTTCCTTCCTTCCTTCCATCCATCCATCCATCCATCCATCCATCCATCCATCCATCCATCCATCCACTACCCATCCATCCCTTCCTTCCTTCCTTCCTTCTATCCATCCATCCATCCATCCATCCATCTGTCCATCTCTTCCTTCCTTCCTTCATTCATTCTATCCATCCATCCATCCCGTCCTTCCTTCCTTCCTTCCTTCCTTCCTTCTTTCCTTCCTTCCTTCCTTCCTTCCTTCCTTCCTTCCTTCCTTCCTTCCTTCCTTCCTTCCTTCCTTCCTTCCTTCCTTCCATCCATCCATCCATCTGTCCATCTCTTCCTTCCTTCCTTCATTCATTCTATCCATCCATCCATCCATCCATCCATCCATTTGTCCATCTCTTCCTTCCTTCCTTCATTCTATCCATCCATCTGTCCATCTCTTCCTTCCTTCCTTCCTTCCTTCTTTCCTTCCTTCCTTCCTTCCATCCATCCATCCATCCATCCATCTGTCCATCTCTTCCTTCCTTCCTTCACTCATTCTTTCCATCCATCCATCCCGTACTTCCTTCCTTCTTTCCTTCCTTCCTTCCTTCCATCCATCCATCCATCCATCCATCCATCCATCCATCCATCCATCCATCCATCCATCTGTCCATCTCTTCCTTCCTTCCTTCATTCATTCTATCCATCCATCCATCCCGTCCTTCCTTCCTTCCTTCCTTCCTTCTTTCCTTCCTTCCTTCCTTCCATCCATCCATCCATCCATCCATCCATCCATCCATCCATCCATCCATCCATCCATCTGTCCATCTCTTCCTTCCTTCCTTCATTCTATCCATCCATCCATTCTCCATCTATCCATCCCTTCCTTCCATATCTATCTACCCACCCATCCACCCATCAATCCCTTCCTTCCTTGCTTCCTTCCTTCCATCCATCCATCCATCCATTTTCCATCTATCCATCCCTTCCTTCCATATCTATCTACCCATCCATCCATCCAATCCCTTCCTTCCTTCCTTCCTTCCTTCCATCCATCCAGCCATCCATCTATCCATCCATCCCTTCCTTCCATATTATCCATCCATCCATCCATCCCTTCCTTCCTTCCATCCATCCATCCATCCCTTCCTTCCTTCCATCCATCCCTTCCTTCCTTCCATCCATCCATCCATCCATCCATCCATCCATCCATCCACTACCCATCCATCCCTTCCTTCCTTCCATCCATCCATCCATCTGTCCATCTCTTCCTTCCTTCCTTCTTTCATTCTATCCATCCATCCTTCCTTCCTTCCTTCCTTCCTTCCTTCCTTCCTTCCTTCCTTCCTTCCTTCCTTCCATCCATCCATCCATCCATCTGTCCATTTCTTCCTTCCTTCCTTCCTTCATTCATTCTATCCATCCATCCCGTCCTTCCTTCCTTCCTTCTTTCCTTCCTTCCTTCCTTCCATCCATCCATCCATCCATCCATCCATCTGTCCATCTCTTCCTTCCTTCCTTCCTTCATTCATTCTATCCATCCATCCATCCCGTCCTTCCTTCCTTCCTTCTTTCCTTCCTTCCTTCCTTCCTTCCTTCCTTCCTTCCATCCATCCATCCATCCATCCATCCATCCATCCATCCATCCATCCATCCATCCACTACCCATCCATCCCTTCCTTCCTTCCTTCCTTCTATCCATCCATCCATCCATCCATCCATCTGTCCATCTCTTCCTTCCTTCCTTCATTCATTCTATCCATCCATCCATCCCGTCCTTCCTTCCTTCCTTCCTTCCTTCCTTCTTTCCTTCCTTCCTTCCTTCCTTCCTTCCTTCCTTCCTTCCTTCCTTCCTTCCTTCCTTCCTTCCATCCATCCATCCATCTGTCCATCTCTTCCTTCCTTCCTTCATTCATTCTATCCATCCATCCATCCATCCATCCATCCATTTGTCCATCTCTTCCTTCCTTCCTTCATTCTATCCATCCATCTGTCCATCTCTTCCTTCCTTCCTTCCTTCCTTCTTTCCTTCCTTCCTTCCTTCCATCCATCCATCCATCCATCCATCTGTCCATCTCTTCCTTCCTTCCTTCACTCATTCTTTCCATCCATCCATCCCGTACTTCCTTCCTTCTTTCCTTCCTTCCTTCCTTCCATCCATCCATCCATCCATCCATCCATCCATCCATCCATCCATCCATCCATCCATCCATCTGTCCATCTCTTCCTTCCTTCCTTCATTCATTCTATCCATCCATCCATCCCGTCCTTCCTTCCTTCCTTCCTTCCTTCCTTCCTTCCTTCCTTCCTTCCTTCCTTCCTTCCTTCCTTCCTTCCATCCATCCATCCATCCATCCATCTATCCATCCACCTACCCTATAGAAATACTTTTTCAACCAAAAAGTTCACAAAGCGGTTTAGAAAGAAAATGGAAAGAAACCATGTCTAATACGAAATTACTGGCTAAATAAGTGTGTTTAGGATTAGGATGGAGTTCCTCTGGGGGGGAGAAAGATCCAGGGGCAAAACAGGGCAAGCTCCACATCAAAGAGATCACACCCAGTGAATAATCAGGTGGCGTTTTGTGGTGCGAAGGCCCCGGAATGAATTCTCCTTCTTCGGAGCCGGTGTGGTCTCCTCCTGTCATTATCCCAGACACTCAGCAGAATTGAATTGCAAATCCCTCCATTCGTTGCTGTTTTCCTGCTTTCCATTTAGGTGAATGAGAAGCAGTTGTTTGTATGCAAAGAGGAACTCCGGGGATAAATAAATCCACCGACTCCGCGGGTTCTTCAGCCTGCGTTGCTACCCAGACTTCGCCGGAGCCTTCGTCCTACCTTCAGCCGGGTAAGTGACCGTCTTCTAGGGTCAGATTTCTCACCGAGATGCACCAAAAGTGGGTTCTGGTCCTGCTTTCCTTCAGACATTGTCTTCTAAAACTTTGGGGCTCCTTCTATTAAGGGAACCTCTTGTGGGGTCAACGATGGGTTCTTCTTGGGTTGTCTCAGATCCTCAAGCCAACGTATGCTACCCTGACAATGAT
>JAREYC010000018.1:9202500-9325000 GCA_030015325.1 Cryptoblepharus egeriae | reverse complement strand
CAGCACAAGCCCATAGTTGTTTACTCAGAAGTAGATGCCATTGAGTTCAATGAGACATACCCTACATACATGAGTTCAATGAGACATACCCTACATACCCTATATGTAGTTGAGTTCAATGAGACATACCCTACATGAGTTCAATGAGACATACCCTACATACCCTATATGCTCCCAGACATAACCACGGGAGCATATAAGAGACATCATTAGTGCACCACTTAGTGAAAACCTATAGGAAATTTACATTGCAATCCAGAGTAAATCGTTCTTACACCAGAGCATGGACTCCCCGTAGTTACTCTGGATTGCACCGTTACTCACATGTAAGAAGGGTAGTATGCCTGCCCCATATGGATAAGATTCCAAATCTTATGAACACTTTCCAGGGAGCAGGTTTGTCTACTTAGAAGTAAGCCCTGTTGAGTTCAATGGAACCTACTTTAGGGAAAGTGTGCATAGGATTTCAACCTAATCCTGCAGACCTATCCATCATTTCTTAAAAGTATGCCCTATAGGGCATGTGGGGAAAGTTAGCCCCATATGGTGAAAGTAAGCTCCATAGCTTAAATAGAGCTACATAGAGATATATATGTATGTATGTATATATATATGTATGTGTGTATATATATGTATGTGTGTATATATATATATATATATATGTGTGTGTGTGTGTGTGTGTGTGTATGTATATATATATGTATGTATGGATTTGCATGATACAGAACTATATATATGTTTGTGGTGTGGATACAAACCTACATATAGGTTAGCAGTGTGGGAATCACTGATCCAAGATCTCACGGCAAGCTCTGTCTTTAAAACCCAATTTAAAGCCCACCATCCACTTCTCTAACCACTACGCCATACTATCTATACGTAGTAATTGTCACTATTGTCCATATCTTGAATACCATACATTTCTTGCTCTCCCATTTTGGAAATGCTGTGATCTGAAGCCTCAGCATTCATTGTCCAGACTGGAGTCGGGTTGTGCCAACCTCACCCCAGAGGGTTGGACTAGATGACCTTCGGAGTCCCCTCTGACTTTACCCTTATCAAATCAAGACTTACCTTGGTATAGAGGAGCAGAACCAAGCGGCCGATGGGCAAGAAAACATATGGAGCCTTGCAAAGGAGTCCGTCTCCCATCCGCCAAGTAGGTAGGAAAGTGGGTGGTGTAAATGGGAGGGTTCCTTCTGGCCAAACCTGATTTTGGGTTATTGCTTCATCTTCATCTTCGGTTGAAGATGAAGGGTTTGGCGTCCAAGCCAAACCCTCCCGGTAATCATAAGGACAGAAGGTGTTCGCCCTTGTGGGGGAGAGAGAGAGTCACAAACAGGTTGGCAGCAGGTGACAGGTTGAAAGAAGTCATGCCAAGTCTACTCGTATGAAAAGGTGTTACTCAACAGTTACTAAAGGGAGTAACTCAACACCGTCCAGAATCCCGGACTTATTCTTAACAACCCTCCTTCTTGGTTCGCAACGCAGAGTTTCGACTACCGAGTCGATAAATTATTTAACCATATATTTATTATTATTTATTTATTATTTGTTTATATTTTGACTTTTTCTTTAAAAGTACTCAGAGTGGCTCACAAAAATAATAACAATACTGTATTTACTCAAATCTAAAGTGCCACCAAATCTAAGGTGCACCCCCTAAACTTATACTCAAAACCCCACATTTACTCCCATTTTAATTTACTTTATTAAATGGATCAAATTTAATTTAATTTATCAAATTTAATGAACTATCAAATCCAAAGTACACCCTGATTTTGGAGACTAAGAGCACCATCCTAACCATGTCTACTCAATTGTGTTCAGTGGGTCTTACTCCCAGGAAAGTGTCTTTAGGATTGCAGCCTAAGGGTGAAATCCAGAGTAACTATGGGGAGTCCTTGCTATGGAGTAAGAACAAGTTACTCTGGATTGCAATATGACTTTCCCATAGGTTTACACTGGGTGGTGCCGTTACAGCGATGTAAATGTGCTCCCGTATTTACTCTGGATTGTAGGGAAAGGCTGTAGGGAAAGACCTGTAGGGAAAGATTGTCGCTGAAAGGCTGTAGGGAAAGACCTTTCCTGGGAGTAAGACCCATTGAACACAATGGGGCTTACTTTTGAGTAGACATGGTTAGGATTGTGCTCTACATTTGGCTGGGAAAGGTGAGCGTTAGATTGGAGTAAATACAGTATTTCTTTGCTTAGGTTTACACCGCCCTTCCTTCCATGGCATTGTTCGTCTCTTCTTTTTATCCTCACAACAACCCTGTGAGGTAGGCGAAGCTGAGCAAGTGAATGAATACTCAGTGGCGCTTGTAGTGCTGCCACGTGGAGATCTCCTTCCGGATGGGCTCTCCGGGGGAGACCAGGTTACTGACGTCGCTGTGGGCCAGAAGCAGATAGTCGGGGTCCAGGTACCCCATCTTCACGGCAAAATCGAGCAGGCACTTCAGTGCGTTCCATGCGGCTTCATTCGGGGTTTTGTCTGGGAGGGGGAAAAAATCATCGTTGGACATTTTAAGACATCACCGCATCATGCAGCAAGGAGTTCCACAGATCAATTATATGCTGAGTAAAGAAATGCTGTATTTAATTGAATCTAACCTTACCTTTTTCAGTCTCATAAACCCGGGTGCGCATTAGATATGATGGTTACTTAAATTAGAGTAATGTTATTTCAGATGCGCATTAGATTCGGTGATACAAGTAAATGCGCGGATTTCCTTTTGTCTGTC
Source organism: Cryptoblepharus egeriae (assembly GCA_030015325.1). Classification (NCBI taxonomy): domain Eukaryota; kingdom Metazoa; phylum Chordata; class Lepidosauria; order Squamata; family Scincidae; genus Cryptoblepharus; species Cryptoblepharus egeriae. The sequence goes on along the minus strand of JAREYC010000018.1, from coordinate 9,322,256 downwards.
CTAACTCCCCAATTTTAGTGGGTCTCCGTTGTTGCCAGAATGGGAAACAGCACCGGGGATTTCATGCGGCATTGTGGGATTTCCAGTTCCAACTGGAAACCAGTTCACCCCTACTGGACCGAACCCCCGCAGTTCAGGCCCACAACTGCATTTAAAAAATGTTCATTGCAAGCTAGCGCAACCCGAAACCTGCTGGACGACATTCCACAGCAGATGCACATCTCGGGACATTCCAGAACCTACTCCGACAGCGCCACTTCGGAGGCGAGTTAGTCCCATAAGTACACCCATTTACATTGGCGAAACAAACCGTAAAAGGCGTGCTCGCCAGTGTGGTCAACACCAATGTTATTTTTCGATGCGCACGCTCACCATGCGGTGCGTCCCAAGGTCACATTTGGGAACATCCTGGAAAATTATCTCTAAATTAACACCCACCCCGTCGACACAACCTACAGTTTTCTTGAGAACCTCCCCATGGAGGCATCTGATTTGGGCAACCAAGTGCGCCAACCCATGTAGCCACATGTGCCAAAGGGTGTTCCTCCAGAGCTCCAACGACTGGGATGGGGAAGCATCTGGGGAAGCAACACCCTATAGTCCCAGGTCCCAAATTCACAACCTATTGATACACACCCCATAGTCCCAGGTCCCAATTTCACACCCTATTGATCCACATCCCATATTCCCAGGTCCCAAATCCACACCCTATTGATCCACCCCCCATAGTCCCAGGTCCCAAATTCACACCCTACTGATCCACACCCCATATTCCCAGGTCCCAAATCCACACCCTATTGATCCACCCCCCGTAGTCCCAGGTCCCAAATCCACACCCTATTGATCCACCCCCCATAGTCCCAGGTCCCAAATCCACACCCTATTGATCCACCCCCCATATTCCCAGGTCCCAAATCCACACCCTATTGATCCACTCCCCATAGTCCCAGGTCCCAGATCCACACCCTATTGATCCACACCCCATATTCCCAGGTCCCAAATTCACACCCTATTGATCATAGGTCCAATTATTGAATATTGATCAAACATATTCACATAGGGTTGCTGTAATTCTCTCCCACAAAACTGAGACAGGACCCTCTGGCTACAATCCAGAGTAACTACAGGAATTTTTACCCCAAAGTAGTTACGGTGCCACCCATGGGAAACCTATGGGAAATGCATAGAGCAATCCAGAGTAAGTGCCCCTTACGTCTTCCCATAGTTACTTTGTATTGCAGGGTCTGTCTTGCCAAAACATGAAAACAATTTCCCAAAATCGGGATTGTCCCTATTTTGGGGGGACACATTGGCAACCCGATATTCACACCTTATTAATTCCCCTATTAATTGTACCCCCTAATTAGCTCTCGGAACAATCAGTCTCATTGGTTAGTTTAAAAAACTACTTAGTTTTTTTTAGATTTTTGAGAGTGAATTTTTAATTTTAATTAATTAAATTAATGAATTTAAAAGTGTTTTTTATCTTTTTATTTATTTGGCAATAACTTTTCTTAGGATCGAGATATTTTGACATGGTTTGTTTTATTGAATTCTGCATTAAATTGCGCATCAACGATATAAAATGCATGCGCCGCCCTGCGCGATATAGAGGACGGCAGATATAAAAACGTGGGGAAATATGGATTTGAAACACGCAAACTTACGTGTAAAATCCCCTATGAAAGCGATGCCGAGGGACAAATCGTTGAAGCCATAAGTGTGGGATCCTACATTGCGCCAACCTCTCCCTTCGTACACTTTTCCGTCCTCGCCAACCAGGAAGCTGAAGGGAAGAGCAGTGCAAAAATAGGGGAGATACTAGTACGAATATTCAACACCTAAGTTCCTCCAAAAGTGATCATATGTCCTCTTTTTCCAGGATGTATCCTGGAAAAAAAGTTCATTGTCCTCCATTTCCTTAGGAGCAGGCAGCCTTGTTGCAATTAACAAGTAATTTAATTACAGCGGCGCCTCACGTAACAAACGCCTCACGTAAAGTATGTTTCACGTAACAAACAAAAATTTCTCTAGGATTCTGCTTCACGTAACAAACTGTGCTTCACGTTACACACAAACACTGTGTTTGGATTGCAGCCTCCTAACCATGTTAAATGGGGCTTACTCCATGTATTAAATGCAGCTTACTCCATGTATTAAATGGGGCTTACTCCGTGTATTAAATGGGGCTTACTCCCAGGAAAGAGTCTTTAGGACTGCCGCCTAAGTAGACTTCATAGGATCCTGCACATTGAATGTATGTTTTGAATTCAATCCCAGTGTGTTGTTATCATTTTTACATCCAGTTAATATTTTTTCCAGGGATATTTTGGGGGTTGTGGAACCAATCATCTGAGTTTCCAATGTTTCCTATGGGAAAAATTCGCTTCACATAAAGAACGTTTCATGTAACAAACATGCCTCTGGAACGAATTAAATTTGTTACATGAGGCACCACAATATAAGTAGTATAGTGTTTAAATCAACCACATGAAACCAATACACATTCATTTAGTTTTCATTTTGGCATGTCCTACATTTTTCTTGGGTGTCCTACATTTCAGGAAGGTCTTCTTTCTTTTTTGGTTTTGACATATCTATCTATCTATCTATCTATCTGTCTGTCTGTCTGTCTGTCTGTCTGTCTGTCTGTCTGTCTGTCCGTCCGTCCGTCCGTCCGTCCGTCCGTCTGTCTGTCTGTCTGTCTATCTATCTATCTATCTATCCTCCCATCCTCCCTTCCATCTATCTATCTATCTATCTATCTATCTATCTATCTATCTATCTATCTATCCTCCCATCCTCCCTTCCATCTATCTATCTATCTATCTATCTATCTATCTATCTATCTATCTATCTATCTATCTGTCTGTCTGTCTGTCTGTCTGTCTGTCTGTCTGTCCTCCCATCCTCCCTTCCATCCATCTATCCATCCATCCATCCATCTATCTATCTATCTATCTATCTATCTATCTATCTATCTATCTATCTATCTATCTATCTATCTATCTATCTATCTATCTACCTGTCTGTCTGTCTGTCTGTCTGTGTCTGTCTGTCTGTCTGTCTGTCCTCCCATCCTCCCTTCCATCCATCTATCCATCCATCCATCCATCTATCTATCTATCTATCTATCTATCTATCTATCTATCTATCTATCTATCTATCTATCTATCTATCTATCTATCTATCCTCCCATCCTCCCTTCCATCCTCCCTTCCATCCATCTATCTATCTATCTATCTATCTATCTATCTATCTATCTATCTATCTATCCTCCCATCCTCCTTTCCATCCATCCATCCGTCCGTCCGTCCTTCCGTCTGTCTGTCTGTCTGTCTGTATGTCTATCAACTATCACTTTTCAACTAAAAAGTTCAGATAGGGTGCAATCCAGAGTAACTATGGGGAGTCCTTACTCCAGTGTAAGAACAATTTGCTCTGGATTGCAATATGAATTTCCCATAGCTTTTCACTAGGTGGTGCAGTAACTACGGGTAGATTTAATTGCTCCCATAGTTACTCCGGATTGTAGGGAAAGTAGTTTACATAGAAAAATAAATTAATGATTAATGGGTCACCCTGCGTGTTCCCCCCATTTTTTCTTGAATGGGTTGTTCCTCTGCCACCTACTAGTGGATATGCTTTGATTAGTGTTGACGAACTTTCAAAGCGGATGAAAACTGCCCCCTCTTCATATCTGATCCTGTAAGATAGACTGCCTCTGTCTATGGAGGCTCTATTGCTGCCTTTCACAACAAATAGGATCCAGTGAGGTCAAGTTAAATGTCTACCCCAATCTATTTCCCATAAGTTCATCCCTCTCCTCGATCTCTGAGACGGGGTCAGCGGACGGGGCAAGCGGACCTCGACTTACTTGTAGGCAACGTCGCACCACTTGTTGCTGCCTTGATGGTAATCCTGGACGTTCCTCATTTGTGCGCTGCAGTCGGCCTGCTCAAAGCACGCGATGCCGGCCGTGTGGATAATGATGACATATTCGGGCAGGGTGGACTTCAACGGTTCGGAGCAGTTGGCCGGACGGGCGCCCCACTTGGAGGGGGTGATGAGGTCAAAACACCCTGTGGCTGGGTGTGGGGTGGGGGTAAAAGACAGGAAGGCTAAGGAAGGGGAAGGATTTCCACTGGGACATAGGGAGGGGTCCTTGGTATGTGCAGGGGGTCCATTCCAAGGACATACATGCACAAATATAGTCATACCTAGTTCCGTGGATAATTAAATCCACTGAGGACCTTTGAGGACCCCCAGATATGAATGGACACACAAACACACATGGACACACTCACACACACACACACACAAGTTCTCAGGGGATATCCTAGACATGGAGGGACATCCTGAACATGGAGAATCATACAAACACACATGGATGCACAAACGCACATATGTTCTCAGAGGTCATCCTAGATATGGAGGGACTTCCCAGGCATAGAGGGTCATACACATGGACACACAAACAATACACATGGACACACATACACATGGACACATACACACATATGTTCTCAGAAGAGATCCCAGACTTGAAGGGACACGCAGACACACATGGACACACAAACACACACACAGGTACTCAGAGGCAAGAGTATCCAAGACGCAACCAGAAGTCTTTGGTGTGGACCTGAATTGTCCTCCCAGAAGACACCTCTGGCTGCATCTGGATATCCTTTGAGGTCCTCCCTCCATGGGTTTGTTTTGTGGGTTCAGAAATCAGAGATTTCCAAGCTGGGGCTTCATAAGGGTTTGCACCACCTGGTGTGTGTCACCCCCCAGGATAGACCTCTTGAAAGATGTGGGTCAACACCATAGATGGTAGAGGCAGAGATGACTGCAGAGTGGAGGGGAAAGCTGGGCTAGAACATCAGAGATGGAGGAGCAGAGGTTGGCATGTCATCTGATGCAGGGGAGCAGCATCTGGCCGACCACCACAGATATCAGGAGACCTCGGCCCTGACTGTACCACATTCACCATAGGATGTGCTTTGGGGCTCACCCTTTGCCATAGCGCACATAAGCAGGAGAAGAATGACTATCTTGTGCATGTTCTTGCTGTCCTTTCTGAGCCCAGGATTTGTTAGGACAACCTAGAAGGGACGGAGATAGCCATAGATTAAAATATTTAGATTAAATTATAAACATAGATTAAAACATTTGCAGAGGGATCAGTGTAGACCTTGACTGGAGAGGTCCAGAAACCATTATCCAGTGTGATGAACCAGTAGAACCTCCATGTTCAGGAGCACTGGATTGCTGGAAAGGTATAGTTCCCAAAAGGATTTGGGGTCCAAACCTATCCAACTTTCCAGCATAACAAGGGGACATGTGCTGCATCTTGAGATGGGGAGGCAGTTGATCTGGCTAGCTGGGTGGTGGAGCCTCCCTGTGCAGGAACAGTCTATCCTGGGGATGGATATACTGGGGTCACATAAAGGAGAAGGCAGGTCCTCTTTAGGTTGGGTTGCCATAATTCTCTTCCACAAAATTGGGACAGGACCCTCTGTCCCATTTGCCAGTATGTCGACACAATCCCCAAACAATCTGTTTTTCAGGACATATGGCAACCCTATCCATAGGTTCGGCACAGCACAAAACAGGATGCTCAGTTGAGTTTGGGGTTTAGACTAGATGGACATGATCCAGCAGGTCGGACCTGGAAACCTTCAAGCAGACCCTTGACAAGCACCTACTGGAGATGCTCTAGGAGGAGTTCCTTCTGTATGGCAGAGAGATGGACTAGATGATCTTTTGGGCCACTTCCAACCCGTCTGTGTTGGATGCTCTCCATATAACGTGCAAGGAGTTGAAATCGGAGCATGTCACCAACCCTGAATTTTCAGGATAAGCAACAAAGTCCCGAGAAAATAGGTACGTACCTTAAAGTGAGTTTTCCGTCCGACGAACCTGGCGAAGGGTGCGGGATTGCGGCAAACAGCACAACATTGAAACCAAACGGAGAAAGATCTCCCCAGGGAGACGTTCGTAAGGTTGTGGTTGGCATCTGCGAGGGTGTGAACCGGTTACTACAAGGAAGTTATGAACCCCCCTTACCCGCCTTCAGGTTTTGGCACGGAGACCGTCTCAAAATAGAACGGGTGAGTTTTCCCTTTCCGAGGATGAAGTCAGAGACGTGTTTTCCAGACCTGGGAAAGCCCGTTCTTACATCATCGCAGTTGCACACACGCACACACACACACACACACACACACACACACACATACACACACACACAGATTACACAACACAGACCTTGAAGTTGCAGTCTTGCCAAACACCCTGGAAATGCCGGCCCTGCTTTCAAACAATCCGACCAACTGGGCACCATGCATAAGGGCTCCCCTTAATTCTAGAAAATTAATTAACCCTACAATCCAGAGTAACGTAAGAGACATTACATGCACCCGTAGTTACTGCACCACCTAGTACTAACCGATGGGAAATTCATTTTGCAATCCAGAGTAAATTGTCTTACACCGGAGCAAGGACTCCCTGTTGTTACTCTGGATTGCGCCCATATTTTTACAAATTTATTCCATCGTTACCTAAAACCTTTCAGACTTTTTGCTATGCAAACATATTTTGGATGCTTTCCTGGGAGAAAATAAGCCCTATTAAACACAGTGGGGTTACTCTAGAGTAGATATGCCTAGGATTGTGCTGTTTGGTTTACTGGTAGGCTCATGTGGGGTGCAATTTTGTATTTCAGGGTTCAGCAACCTCTGGCACAAGGGATGAGGGTGGCATGCTCACAATGTTCTGTGGAAGACCTGGGCAAGTTATTTCGATTGATTGATTGATTGATTGATTGATTGATTGACATAAATTCCGAATATGACGTATAGCACAAACTGCACTTACTCTTTCTATCCACATGAAGGCAAAGCACCTAAACTGCCTTAAGCTGTCATCCTAACCATGTCTACTCAGAAGACAGCTCCATTGTGTTCAATGTGTCTTACTCCCAGGAAAGTGTCTTTAGGACCGCAGCTTTAAAAAACTAATGGGAAAAAATACGTAATCCCTGAATATATCGTATGTGATACTACGCATATATCACACAAACAACAACAGCACAAAAACAAACACCCCCTTGTGGACAGAAAGTGTAACTACAGGTTCAAGTTGCATTGCCTAAATAGCTTTTAATTGCATCTGCTTAATGAATACTATAGAAGGGTGGGCGGGCGGGGGGTCTTTAAACAACTTATAAAGATTATTAATTAATTAATTAATAATTAATAATTAATTAATTAAAATAAAGTCAATTAAAATAATAAAAATAATTTAATTAATAATTAGAATTATTAATGTTATCTGCGCACATGGTACTCAGAGCTGGTTCCTTCTCCTGGATCTTCTTACCATACCATCGATCTCGCCCCCTAGCAATGGGTATAAATCCCTATACTGTACATCCATCAAGCCGCGGGGCCAAATCATAAATATTTTGGGGCCGAGACCCAGGTTCCGATCCAAAGCCTGAAGACTGAGCTTGGAGCATCCAACTGGAGCATGTGCAATGAATGCCAAGGGTTCGAATCATGGCATTTCCCAAATGGGAGAGCCAGTAATATATGATAATAAATACATCATTATGTACAACGTGATGGTTTTACAGTGCAGTCCTCTTTGTGTCTTTGTGGAACGGTTATTCGCCAGTTCTGCCAATACCTTATTGACTTCGGTGGTATCGATCGGATTCTGTGGCCAAAGAAGGAGAAGCGGAGTAAGTTACGGAGTGGCCTCAAAGAGGACACTGTGGGATTTTTTGAGTCTGTGCACTACAGATACACGCACAAAGTCCAAAACCCACAATTGCACATAGTACATGGGAAGTACATGGGAAGTCATGCTTGCAATCCAGAGTAACTTGTTCTTACACTGGAGCAAGGACTCCCCAGAGTTACTCTGGATTGCACCCAATATTTAACACAACTAGATTTCCGAAGAAACACACAGTTCCTACGTATCTCTGGCGCGTATCAGAGATTACTGAACTTATCAGTAGGTAAGATATCGTAGGGGAGTTATTGGCGGCGCCTGATTGCTAAGTTGCCTTTTAAGGGTGAAAATGCAGGAAACAGATTTAGGGTAATAACATTTTATGGGATCTTTTTACTGCTTCTTGTTAAGTAATACTGATTTGCCCATAAAGTAAAGTCAAGATTGAGCTCATTGTCTGCCTTTTCCTACGAACTCCAACCGTTGAGTGTCTGTTTTGGGGTTGGGTTTCAACTCGGAGTTACAGACCCATAACTTGTGATAACTGTTTCTTTTGGATCTTCCCCCCATTCTTTTGATCTTTCCCACTAATAATGGGTATAAATCCCCATACTGTACAGCCATCGAGGCGTGGGGCCCAGTCATAAATATTTTTGGGCCGAGACGTGGGTTCTGATCCGAAGCCTGAAGACCGAACATGGAGCATCCAACTGGAGCATGTGCAAAGAATGCCAAGGGTTCGAATCATGGCATTTCCCAAATGGGAGAGCCAGGAATATATGATAATAAATACATCATTATATAAAACGTGATGGTTTTACAGTGCAATCCTCTTTGTGTCTACTCAGAAGCAAGTTCCACGAGTTCAATGGGGCTTCCTGCTGGGAAATGGGGCAGGCTGGATTGAAGTCCTGTTGTTGCCACAAGTCTCTAAAAGCTTGACTTCAAGGAATGGTGATGGATGCTGGAAATGGGGCAATAGATGTACATAGGGGTGGGCTGCAGAAGGTGCCATGGGGGTCAAATGCCCCAAGACCTCAGATACTCTGATATTAGGATCACACCAAAGACCTATCCTATTCAGGCTGTCCTAATCCCCAATTTTCCAGAGCTGGTAAATTGTGGGGAGTGCGCAGTATCCTGTCGGAGGGGCAATCACTGGGGCCATCTCAAAGTATGGGATCACAGGTTCCTTTATCATGTAGCTGCCTTGTGGATACACTGGAAATTGGGACAGGATTTGGTCCTAAATTGGGATTTTGCTCTGCTAAGAATTCAGATAAAGCCACCACCTGGATCACTTTGCAATGGGGGAATTTCAGAGTATATTTTCGAATGTTCTTAGGATTTCGTGCACTTCTTTGGGGATTTTGGGGTTTGGCATTTTGGATATTGGAATTGGATTCGGGGGATTTGGATTTGAGATGTGTCAGGACCATTCATGAACTCGTAATTTCCCCGCATCACCCTCTGCCCACATACCCCACACCACAAATGAAGAAGCACAACAGCCAGGTTTGGAGCTTTGGATTCCAACTTTATTGTTTGATTAGTGGCTCCAACCATATAGGAGAAGCACCTTCGGGATCAGGCAGCGGTCCTGGCTTCCCAGGGATGGTGGCCACCCTCTGGATGCTTCATGGTGATGGACGTGTCCGTCCATCAGCACTTCATTTTGAGGTGTTCGTTGTTGGCCACCATCATTCTGGCCAGGAAGGTCATGCTCTCTCCAAACTGGAGCACCTTGGAACGGTTATTCGCCAGTTCTGCCAAGACGTTATTGACTTCGGTGGTATCGATCGGATTCTGTGGTCAAGAAGGAGAAGCGGAGTATGTTACGGAAGGGCCTCAAAGAGGACATTGTGGGATTTTTTGAGTCTGTGCACTACAGACACACACACAAGTCCCAAACCCACATTTGCACATAGTACACGGGAAGTACACGGGAAGGCATGCTTGCCTGGACATTGACTCATTTGCAGTGCAATCCTAATCCTGGTTTAGGCTGGGACCAAACCCGTTGAGTCCAGAGCTGGGCTGGGGGAGTCCTAAAAGTGCCATTGGGCGCATGGCGGGTGGCTTAGGTCATGCGCCTGCACCGCTGCGAGAACTGGGATGTGGCGGAATTGTGCTTGTCTATACTGGTTAGGATGGCACCCCTAATTCAATGGGGTCTGCTTGCAGGAAAGTTTGCAGAAGCTTATTGCCCCCACCCCCATCATTTAAGGTATACCTTTAGGTTACGGAGGGAGGGTCAATCGGGAAGAACCCCAAATGCTGACTTCTCCAGCTGACCCAGTGTCCCTCAACCCCCCTTGAAACCCATTTCCTCCACCCAGTACCTCCCAGTCCCCCAAGAAGTCCATGCATCGAACCATGCACTCTATCCCCTCCAGCCATCTTGCTTCGCGCCACCCCCTCAAGACCCACAAGATGGGAATCAACTTTGCCTAATGATGGATCCGACCCAGCCCTCCTCACCTCAGTCCAGTTGGGCAGCTGCTCCCGGATCAGCTTCTCCAGATTGCCCTGGGTGATGGTGTAGCTCCCTCCGCTCTTATTTGAGTATTGGTTGTAGAAGGTGACAACTGCGGTCAAATGATTTTCCAGATCTGAACCTCCCATGTTGAGCCGGATGGGAATCTATCAAGAGAAGAGGCAGATCAATGGGGTGGGGAATGGAGGTAATGGGGTCTCATCCACAGGAACATCCCCCCACTTGTCAACTGGAAGCATGTTTTCCAAGAGGGCAGGAGGGATGGAGACTGGCATCCGATGGACCTGAAAACCGCTATGAGAGTATTCATGGACCACGTCTTTCCAAATGGTGGTGCTGCGGCTGGTACGCCAGGGTTCGATAAACAGGTTTTGTTTTGAAGCATCACGAAACCTTATGTGCCGGTTGGAGAATCACACGCACCGCAAGCTGCACCAAGATTCCCTTATCGCTATCAGAGCTGGGAAATTGCCCTGAAATGGTGACTCTAAAATGTCACTCTGAAAGAAAGAGTTCAGAGGGACCTTAGAGGTCATCTAGTCTAACCCTGTGCAGTGGAAGACACTCCTCAATTCCCCTGAAGAAGAAACATCGAAGAAAGATCAAGACAAGCCTAAGGGATTTCTATGGAATCTAAGCACATTTCTCAGGGGTCCCTGATATATTCTCAGCTGGGGGCATCAGGTGAAGGGACCCCAAATCATTCGCTGTTGGCACCAAGTGGTGATCACTGGGGGGAAAATATCACCTCAATCTCTCTGCACACTTCCCTTGGTGCAAAGAATGGGACCGATTTCTGAGTAAGCACAAGCGGGTTGCCCCATCTCGAGTGGGAAACGCAAGTCACCCCAGATTAGGACTCACCTTCGTGGATCAAGGACAGAAGGACGAGAGGAGAGTCAGATGAGATGAAGGTTCCCCACCGACGTCCCTGGTCTTATACTCTTCTCTGAGGTCAGGATTCCACCCCCGTGACATAATTCTGCTGCCTGGCCCTATGGCATCCTGGTAGACCTTTCCTCTCCCCGCCCCTCCTCAAGGTCTTCCTGAAGTGGCTTCGCTTTGGGGTTAGGTTTCAATTTGTGGTGACTCACCAACTTTTGGGAACAAGCCTTCAGGTTGTATGTTGTTCCTGTATCGTCTGTTACTCAAGCCTGGCCTGGGACCAGTTGCTGCAAAGACCTCCCTATCATGACCGCATAGACGTCATAGAAGTGGCACCCCTTCGAACCATGGACTCTATCCCCTCCAGCCATCTTGCTTCGCGCCACCCCCTCAAGACCCACAAGATGGGAATCAACTTTGCCTAATGATGGATCCGACCCAGCCCTCCTCACCGCAATCCAGTTGGGCAGCTGCTCCCGGATCAGCTTCTCCAGATTGCCCTGGGTGATGGTGTAGCTCCCTCCGCTCTTATTCGAGTATTGGTTGTAGAAGGTGACAACTGCGGTCAAATGATTTTCCAGATCTGAACCTCCCATGTTGAGCCGGATGGGAATCTATCAAGAGAAGAGGCAGATCAATGGGGTGGGGAATGGAGGTAATGGGGTCTCATCCACAGGAACATCCCCCCACTTGTCAACTGGAAGCGTGTTTTTTCCAACTGGGCAGTAGGGATGGAGACCGGCATCTTATGGGCCTGAAAACCGCCATGCGAGTATTCATGGGCTGTGTCTTTCCGAATGGTGGTGCGCCAGGTTTAGACAAACAGGTTTTGTCAGCTGTTGAAGCATCACGAACCCTTATGCGCCTGTCGGAGAATCACATGCACCGCGAGCAGCACTGAGAATCCCTTATCGCTATCAGATCTGGGAAACTGCGATTCTAAAACGTCACACAAAGCAAATGTCACTCCAAAAGTGAGAGTTCAGAGGGACCTTAGAGGTCATCTAGCCTTACCCTCCGCAGTGGACGCCACTCCTCAATTCCCCTTAAGAAGAAACGTTGAAGGAATGTCAAGACAAGCCAAAGGGATTTCTATGGGATCTAAGCACATTTCTCCGGGGTCCCTGATGTGTTCTCACCTGGCGGCAACAGGGGAAGGTACCCCAAATCACTGTTGGCACCAAGTGGCGATCGCTGGGGGAAAATATCACCTCAATCCCTCTGCGCACTGCCCTTGGAGCAAAGAATGGGACTGACTTCTGAGTAAGCACAACCGGGTTGCCCTGCAAGTACCCCATCGTGAGTGGGAAATGCAAGTCACCCCAGATTTGGACTCACCTCCGTGGATTAAGGACAGAAGGACGAGAGGAGAGTCAGATGAGATGAAGGTTCCCCACCGACGTCCCTGGTCTTATACTCTTCTCTGGGGTCAGGATTCCACCCCCTGTGACACAATCTGCTGCCTGGCCCTATGGCATCCCGGTATCCCTTTCCTCTCCCCGCCCCTCCTCAAGGTCTTCCGGAAATCGCTTTGGGGTTAGGTTTCCACTTGTGGTGACTCACCAATTTGGGGGAACAAGCCTTCCAGGTGTATGTTGTTCCTGTATCGTCTGTTACTCAAGCCTGGCCTGGGACCAGTTGCTGCAAAGACCTCCCTATCATGACCGCATAGACGTCATAGAAGTGGCACCCCTTTCGCTTGGGTTTCAACTTGGGGTGACACATAATTTTGGGGTAACAAGCCTCAAAGCTGAGTTTTTTCTTATTATTGTCTGTTACTCATATCTGGCCCAAAGGAAGTTTTGGACTCTGTTTTGTGAACATCTAAGTCATGGACCCCACGGTCCACCAAGAGACCTTGCAGAGTTTGGAGAGGAAAAGTGCCCAAACTGGGTTTTCATCACTGAACCAAGGAGACCGAGGGCTCCATCCTGACTAATTTAGGCTGGCATAACTCACCTGGCATAACTTTCCTTGGTAGCAGTGGTAGGTCAGCGTATGCCTGCGCACTGGCCTAACCTTCCCAGGAATGGCACAGAAGTGATACGCCCAGGTTGGAAACCATACTTATGCCAGGGCTTATCCAGCATAAGTCCCGTGCTGGTCCGGGGGTTTCACAAAAGTGGCATAAAGCACTTCTGCGCCACTCCTGGGCGGTTAGGCCAGTCCAACAGGGTGACCTTATGACTGGAAATTCCCGGATTTTGACTGGATTTCTTTGGGACAAACTTGTGCACAAGTTCCATGCTGGCCTGGGGGTGTCACAAATATGCATGCACTGGCCTCCCCAGGCCACAACAGAACTGGCTAGACGGGTTTAAATTAGTTAGGATTATACCCAATGTATTAATTACAAGGTTAATTAATTAATTAATTACACTAGGCTAAAGGAGAGGATATCAGCGGGGGGGGGTTCTGTTTGCTAAATTGCATTTTAATGACGATAATGCAGACAATAGTCAAGGTTAAGGTATCATATGTCTTATTTATTGTGTGTAAGTCTGCTTCTTAAGAATTAGTAGCAATTTCCTAAGAACTCGAGCATGGCGCTCATGACGTGCGACGCAGGTGGCCGCTCTGAGCCGGTGCCTTTAACCCTCGGCGGGATGAGCCAGACCAATGATCAGCCGCTACCTGTTGATGTGTTGCCTCTTGATGGGAACCCTGGCAAGGTTGTGAATGGAATATTGGAGGAGCTGACCAGGTGTCGTCACCACAAAAAGAGGGCAAAATGTAGGACGGGATAAAGCAGAAGCTAAAAACACTCAAATATATGGCTTTCATGTGGTTATCTCCATCTTACTAGCAGAATTTAGCCATCATTGCAGCAGTAAAAGTTCCAGATAATTTGAGGGCACTGGGCAGCACCGGGCACCAGAAGGAGTGGGCAGCACTGGCCACCTCTACCAGACCACGGGCACCATTAAGCAGTGGACATCAGAGGGTAGTGCACAGCAGCAGGCACCAGTTGGCATCCCTACCAGTCACCAGTAAGTTCCACTGGGAACTACCCAGCAGTGGGCACCTCCAGGCACCACCCAGCAGCAGGCAGCAGTGGGCACCAAACACCCCTACTGAACAGCAGGCATTGCTTTTGGCCACCACCAGGCACCACTGCACAGTGGGCAGTGGACACTACTGGGCATCAGCAGGCATCCCTACCAGGCACCAACCAGCAGTGGGCACAATTAGGCACCAACCAGCAGTGGGGACCTCTGGGCATCACCCAGCAGCAGGCAACAGCGGGCACCAAACATCCCTACTGAACAGCAGGCATTGCTACTGGCCACCACGCACCACCACATAGTGGGCAGTGGACACTACTGGGTATCAGCAGGCATCCCTACCAGGCACCAACCAGCAGTGGGCACCTCTGGGCACCAGGCATCCCTACTGAACACTTGGCAACTCTACTGGCCACCACCAGGCACTAAACAACACCAGGCACTACCAGGCTTCCTTTCTGGATACCAGGGACCCCTGGACACCAAATATGTCCTTATGGGGTCCTCACATCACAGAATGGCTGAGTTCCCCAAACGTATGCTTCTAGGTCCAGGGTTTGGGCTGGGTGTTGATCAGTCAGTCTTCAGTGTGAAGTATAGAGACAAAAACACATTGCACCCCCTTTCACCCCTTTAGGGGTTAAATTTCTTTTTAAAAATGTCTTCTTTATGGGTGTTCACATCACAAAGGAAGACCCTCCCCAAATTTCATGGTCTTGATCCAGGGAGTTGGGCTGGGATTTGAGGAGTCCGTGAAAAAGAGGACACGACCCACACGTGTCCATATATGCTGTTTGTCGGGTACCTTTTCCTTGTTGCTTTCTTCTGCTTCCGAAGAATCAGCAGAGATTTCCTGAGAAAGAGTCAAAGTCAACAAGCAGCCTATATAAAAGTGGGATTACCAGAAATGGGTTCTCGGGCTTGGCTGGCGGATCCTTGAGACTGTCGCTGGAGACATCCCTGTATGTGTGTGTTTATAGCTAATTTTATAATAAAGGTGAAGGTAAAGCTCCAGTTGTGACCAACTGTAGGGTGCGGTGCTCAACCCCATCTCAAACCCCATATATATTATATTTCTAGCAGAAAGCGTACCTGCATTGTGGGAGTAAAATTCCCCCATCTGCAATCCCCCTATGGCGCAACATCCCCCCTGCACATCATCCCCCCATGTGCATCAACCCCCATACACAACTTCCCCCATACGCAACTTCCCTCATGCGCATCTGTCCCCCAAGCGCAACGTCCCCACATGCACATCAACCCCCACGCGCATCAGCCCCCCATGCGCAACATCGCCCATGCACATCAGTCCCCGTGCACATCGACCCCCATGCGCAGCATTCTCCCCAGTTCAACCTCTTCCTCTGAACAGCATCCACCCAGTGCACCAGGCACCAAGCACCACATTGGCTGGAGGTTGGTCAGTCTTCCATGTATGACATCCTCCGGCACAAGGGACGAGGGTGGCATACTCACAGTGTTCTGTGGAAGACCTGGGCAAGCTATTGCAATGGATTGATTGATTGATTGATTGATTGATTGATTGATTGATTGATTGATTGACAGACATAATTTCCGAATATGACGTATAGCACAAACTGCACTTACTCTTTCTATCCACATGAAGGCAGAGCATCTAAACTGCCGTAGGCTGCCGTCCCAACCATGTCTACTCAGAAGTAAGCCTCAATGTGTTCAATGCGTCTTACTCCCAGGAAAGTTTCTTTAGGACTGCAGCTTTCAAAAACTCATGGGAAAAAATAATCCCTGAATATATCATATGTGATACTATGCTTATTTCACACAAACAACAACAATAACAACACAGAAACAAACACCCTCTTGTGGACGGAAAGTGTAAGAACAGGTTCAAGTTGCGCAGCCAAAATAGCTTTTAACTGCATCTGTTTTAATGCATACTTTAGAAGGGGGGGGGGGCTTCAAACAACTTACAAAGATTATTAATTAATTAAAATTAATTAAATTAATTAAAATAAAATTACAAAGATTATTAATTAATTAAAATTAATTAAATTATTTAAAATAAAATTAATTAAAGTAAAATTAATTAAAATAATAAAAATAATTTAATTAATAATTAAAATTATTAATGTTATCTGCACACACAGTACTCGGAGCTGGTTCCTTCTTTCGGATCTTCCCCCCATACTTTTGATCTTACCCACTAATAATGGGTATAAATCCCCATACTGTACAGCCATCGAGGCGTGGGGCCCAATCATAAATATTTTTGGGCCGAGACGTGGGTTCTGATCCGAAGCCTGAAGACCGAACATGGAGCATCCAACTGGAGCATGTGCAAAGAATGCCAAGGGTTCGAATCATGGCATTTCCCAAATGGGAGAGCCAGGAATATATGATAATAAATACATCACTATATAAAACGTGATGGTTTTACAGTGCAATCCTCTTTGTGTCTACTCAGAAGTAAGTTCCACGAGTTCAATGGGGCTTCCTGCTGGGAAATGGGGCAGGCTGGATTGAAGTCCTGTTGTTGCCACAAGTCTCTAAAAGCTTGACTTCAAGGAATGGTGATGGATGCTGGAAATGGGGCAATAGATGTACATAGGGGTGGGCTGCAGAAGGTGCCATGGGGGTCAAATGCCCCAAGACCTCAGATACTCTGATACTAGGATCACACCAAAGACCTATCCTATTCAGGCTGTCCTAATCCCCAATTTTCCAGAGCTGGTAAATTGTGGGGAGTGCGCAGTATCCTGTCGGAGGGGCAATCACTGGGGCCATCTCAAAGTATGGGATCACAGGTTCCTTTATCATGTAGCTGCCTTGTGGATACACTGGAAATTGGGACAGGATTTGGTCCTAAATTGGGATTTTGCTCTGCTAAGAATTCAGATAAAGCCACCACCTGGATCACTTTGCAATGGGGGAATTTCAGAGTATATTTTCGAATGTTCTTAGGATTTCGTGCACTTCTTTGGGGATTTTGGGGTTTGGCATTTTGGATATTGGAATTGGATTCGGGGGATTTGGATTTGAGATGTGTCAGGACCATTCATGAACTCGTAATTTCCCCGCATCACCCTCTGCCCACATACCCCACACCACAAATGAAGAAGCACAACAGCCAGGTTTGGAGCTTTGGATTCCAACTTTATTGTTTGATTAGTGGCTCCAACCGTATAGGAGAAGCACCTTCGGGATCAGGCAGCGGTCCTGGCTTCCCAGGGATGGTGGCCACCCTCTGGATGCTTCATGGTGATGGACGTGTCCGTCCATCAGCACTTCATTTTGAGGTGTTCGTTGTTGGCCACCACCATTCTGGCCAGGAAGGTCATGCTCTCTCCAAACTGGAGCACCTTGGAACGGTTATTCGCCAGTTCTGCCAAGACGTTATTGACTTCGGTGGTATCGATCGGATTCTGTGGTCAAGAAGGAGAAGCGGAGTATGTTACGGAAGGGCCTCAAAGAGGACATTGTGGGATTTTTTGAGTCTGTGCACTACAGACACACGCACAAGTCCCAAACCCACATTTGCACATAGTACAAGGGAAGTACACGGGAAGGCATGCTTGCCTGGACATTGACTCATTTGCAGTGCAATCCTAATCCTGCTTTAGGCTGGGACTAAACCCGTTGAGTCCAGAGCTGGGCTGGGGGAGTCCTAAAAGTGCCATTAGGCACATGGCGGGTGGCTTAGGTCATGCGCCTGCACCGCTGCGAGAACTGGGATGTGGCGGAATTGTGCTTGTCTATACTGGTTAGGATGGCACCCCTAATTCAATGGGGTCTGCTTGCAGGAAAGTTTGCAGAAGCTTATTGCCCCCACCCCCATCATTTAAGGTATACCTTTAGGTTACGGAGGGAGGGTCAATCGGGAAGAACCCCAAATGCTGACTTCTCCAGCTGACCAAGTGTCCCTCAACCCCCCTTGAAACCCATTTCCTCCACCCGGTACCTCCCAGTCCCCCAAGAAGTCCATGCATCGAACCATGCACTCTATCCCCTCCAGCCATCTTGCTTCGCGCCACCCCCTCAAGACCCACAAGATGGGAATCAACTTTGCCTAATGATGGATCCGACCCAGCCCTCCTCACCGCAATCCAGTTGGGCAGCTGCTCCCGGATCAGCTTCTCCAGATTGCCCTGGGTGATGGTGTAGCTCCCTCCGCTCTTATTCGAGTATTGGTTGTAGAAGGTGACAACTGCGGTCAAATGATTTTCCAGATCTGAACCTCCCATGTTGAGCCGGATGGGAATCTATCAAGAGAAGAGGCAGATCAATGGGGTGGGGAATGGAGGTAATGGGGTCTCATCCACAGGAACATCCCCCCACTTGTCAACTGGAAGCGTGTTTTTTCCAACTGGGCAGTAGGGATGGAGACCGGCATCTTATGGGCCTGAAAACCGCCATGCGAGTATTCATGGGCTGCGTCTTTCCGAATGGTGGTGCGCCAGGTTTAGACAAACAGGTTTTGTCAGCTGTTGAAGCATCACGAACCCTTATGCGCCTGTCGGAGAATCACATGCACCGCGAGCAGCACTGAGAATCCCTTATCGCTATCAGATCTGGGAAACTGCGATTCTAAAACGTCACACAAAGCAAATGTCACTCCAAAAGTGAGAGTTCAGAGGGACCTTAGAGGTCATCTAGCCTTATCCTCCGCAGTGGACGCCACTCCTCAATTCCCCTTAAGAAGAAACGTTGAAGGAATGTCAAGACAAGCCAAAGGGATTTCTATGGGATCTAAGCACATTTCTCCGGGGTCCCTGATGTGTTCTCACCTGGCGGCAACAGGGGAAGGTACCCCAAATCACTGTTGGCACCAAGTGGCGATCGCTGGGGGAAAATATCACCTCAATCCCTCTGCGCACTGCCCTTGGTGCAAAGAATGGGACTGACTTCTGAGTAAGCACAACCGGGTTGCCCTGCAAGTACCCCATCGTGAGTGGGAAATGCAAGTCACCCCAGATTTGGACTCACCTCCGTGGATGAAGGACAGAAGGACGAGAGGAGAGTCAGATGAGATGAAGGTTCCCCACCGACGTCCCTGGTCTTATACTCTTCTCTGGGGTCAGGATTCCACCCCCTGTGACACAATCTGCTGCCTGGCCCTATGGCATCCCGGTATCCCTTTCCTCTCCCCGCCCCTCCTCAAGGTCTTCCGGAAATCGCTTTGGGGTTAGGTTTCAACTTGTGGTGACTCACCAATTTGGGGGAACAAGCCTTCCAGGTGTATGTTGTTCCTGTATCGTCTGTTACTCAAGCCTGGCCTGGGACCAGTTGCTGCAAAGACCTCCCTATCATGACCGCATAGACGTCATAGAAGTGGCACCCCTTTCGCTTGGGTTTCAACTTGGGGTGACACATAATTTGGGGGTAACAAGCCTCAAAGCTGAGTTTTTTCTTATTATTGTCTGTTACTCATATCTGGCCCAAAGGAAGTTTTGGACTCTGTTTCGTGAACATCTAAGTCATGGACCCCACGGTCCACCAAGAGACCTTGCAGAGTTTGGAGAGGAAAAGTGCCAAAACTGGGTTTTCATCACTGAACCAAGGAGACCGAGGGCTCCATCCTGACTAATTTAGGCTGGCATAACTCACCTGGCATAACTTTCCTTGGTAGCAGTGGTAGGTCAGCGTATGCCTGCGCACTGGCCTAACCTTCCCAGGAATGGCACAGAAGTGATACGCCCAGGTTGGAAACCATACTTATGCCAGGGCTTATCCAGCATAAGTCCCGTGCTGGTCCGGGGGTTTCACAAAAGTGGCATAAAGCACTTCTGCGCCACTCCTGGGCGGTTAGGCCAGTCCAACAGGGTGACCTTATGACTGGAAATTCCCGGATTTTGACTGGATTTCTTTGGGACAAACTTGTGCACAAGTTCCATGCTGGCCTGGGGGTGTCACAAATATGCATGCACTGGCCTCCCCAGGCCACAACAGAACTGGGTAGACGGGTTTAAATTAGTTAGGATTATACCCAATGTATTAATTACAAGGTTAATTAATTAATTAATTACACTAGGCTAAAAGAGAGGATATCAGCGGGGGGGGGGTTCTGTTTGCTAAATTGCATTTTAATGACGATAATGCAGACAATAGTCAAGGTTAAGGTATCATATGTCTTATTTATTGTGTGTAAGTCTGCTTCTTAAGAATTAGTAGCAATTTCCTAAGAACTCGAGCATGGCGCTCATGACCTGCGACGCAGGTGGCCGCTCTGAGCCGGTGCCTTTAACCCTCGGCGGGATGAGCCAGACCAATGATCAGCCGCTACCTGTTGATGTGTTGCCTCTTGATGGGAACCCTGGCAAGGTTGTGAATGGAATATTGGATGAGCTGACCAGATGTCGTCACCACAAAAAGAGGGCAAAATGTAGGACGGGATAAAGCAGAAGCTAAAAACACTCAAATATATGGCTTTCATGTGGTTATCTCCATCTTACTAGCAGAATTTAGCCATCATTGCAGCAGTAAAAGTTCAAGATAATTTGAGGGCACTGGGCAGCACCGGGCACCAGAAGGAGTGGGCAGCACTGGCCACCTCTACCAGACCACGGGCACCATTAAGCAGTGGACATCAGAGGGTAGTGCACAGCAGCAGGCACCAGTTGGCATCCCTACCAGTCACCAGTAAGTTCCACTGGGAACTACCCAGCAGTGGGCACCTCCAGGCACCACCCAGCAGCAGGCAGCAGTGGGCACCAAACACCCCTACTGAACAGCAGGCATTGCTTTTGGCCACCACCAGGCACCACTGCACAGTGGGCAGTGGACACTACTGGGCATCAGCAGGCATCCCTACCAGGCACCAACCAGCAGTGGGCACAATTAGGCACCAACCAGCAGTGGGGACCTCTGGGCATCACCCAGCAGCAGGCAACAGCGGGCACCAAACATCCCTACTGAACAGCAGGCATTGCTACTGGCCACCACGCACCACCACATAGTGGGCAGTGGACACTACTGGGTATCAGCAGGCATCCCTACCAGGCACCAACCAGCAGTGGGCACCTCTGGGCACCAGGCATCCCTACTGAACACTTGGCAACTCTACTGGCCACCACCAGGCACTAAACAACACCAGGCACTACCAGGCTTCCTTTCTGGGTACCAGGGACCCCTGGACACCAAATATGTCCTTATGGGGTCCTCACATCACAGAATGGCTGAGTTCCCCAAACGTATGCTTCTAGGTCCAGGGTTTGGGCTGGGTGTTGATCAGTCAGTCTTCAGTGTGAAGTATAGAGACAAAAACACATTGCACCCCCTTTCACCCCTTTAGGGGTTAAATTTCTTTTAAAAAATGTGTTCTTTATGGGTGTTCACATCACAAAGGAAGACCCTCCCCAAATTTC
Organism: Cryptoblepharus egeriae; assembly: GCA_030015325.1. Taxonomy (NCBI): domain Eukaryota; kingdom Metazoa; phylum Chordata; class Lepidosauria; order Squamata; family Scincidae; genus Cryptoblepharus; species Cryptoblepharus egeriae. The sequence goes on along the minus strand of JAREYC010000018.1, from coordinate 9,300,786 downwards.
ATGGTCTTGATCCAGGGAGTTGGGCTGGGATTTGAGGAGTCCGTGAAAAAGAGGACACGACCCACACGTGTCCATATATGCTGTTTGTCGGGTACCTTTTCCTTGTTGCTTTCTTCTGCTTCCGAAGAATCAGCAGAGATTTCCTGAGAAAGAGTCAAAGTCAACAAGCAGCCTATATAAAAGTGGGATTACCAGAAATGGGTTCTCGGGCTTGGCTGGCGGATCCTTGAGACTGTCGCTGGAGACATCCCTGTATGTGTGTGTTTATAGCTAATTTTATAATAAAGGTGAAGGTAAAGCTCCAGTTGTGACCAACTGTAGGGTGCGGTGCTCAACCCCATCTCAAACCCCATATATATTATATTTCTAGCAGAAAGCGTACCTGCATTGTGGGAGTAAAATTCCCCCATCTGCAATCCCCCTATGGCGCAACATCCCCCATGCACATCATCCCCCCATGTGCATCAACCCCCATACACAACTTCCCCCATACGCAACTTCCCTCATGCGCATCTGTCCCCCAAGCGCAACGTCCCCACATGCACATCAACCCCCATGCGCATCAACCCCCCATGCGCAACATCGCCCATGCACATCAGTCCCCATGCACATCGACCCCCATGCGCAGCATTCTCCCCAGTTCAACCTCTTCCTCTGAACAGCATCCACCCAGTGCACCAGGCACCAAGCACCACATTGGCTGGAGGTTGGTCAGTCTTCCATGTATGACATCCTCCGGCACAAGGGACGAGGGTGGCATACTCACAGTGTTCTGTGGAAGACCTGGGCAAGCTATTGCAATGGATTGATTGATTGATTGATTGATTGATTGATTGATTGATTGATTGATTGATTGACTGATTGACTGATTGACATAATTTCCGAATATGACGTATAGCACAAACTGCACTTACTCTTTCTATCCACATGAAGGCAGAGCATCTAAACTGCCGTAGGCTGCCGTCCCAACCATGTCTACTCAGAAGTAAGCCTCAATGTGTTCAATGCGTCTTACTCCCAGGAAAGTTTCTTTAGGACTGCAGCTTTCAAAAACTAATGGGAAAAAATAATCCCTGAATATATCATATGTGATACAATGCTTATTTCACACAAACAACAACAATAACAACACAGAAACAAACACCCTCTTGTGGACGGAAAGTGTAAGAACAGGTTCAAGTTGCGCAGCCAAAATAGCTTTTAACTGCATCTGTTTTAATGCATACTTTAGAAGGGGGGGGGCTTCAAACAACTTACAAAGATTATTAATTAATTAAAATTAATTAAATTAATTAAAATAAAATTACAAAGATTATTAATTAATTAAAATTAATTAAATTAATTAAAATAAAATTAATTAAAATAAAATTAATTAAAATAATAAAAATAATTTAATTAATAATTAAAATTATTAATGTTATCTGCACACACAGTACTCGGAGCTGGTTCCTTCTTTCGGATCTTCCCCCCATACTTTTGATCTTTCCCACTAATAATGGGTATAAATCCCCATACTGTACAGCCATCGAGGCGTGGGGCCCAATCATAAATATTTTTGGGCCAAGACGTGGGTTCTGATCCGAAGCCTGAAGACCGAACATGGAGCATCCAACTGGAGCATGTGCAAAGAATGCCAAGGGTTCGAATCATGGCATTTCCCAAATGGGAGAGCCAGGAATATATGATAATAAATACATCATTATATAAAACGTGATGGTTTTACAGTGCAATCCTCTTTGTGTCTACTCAGAAGTAAGTTCCACGAGTTCAATGGGGCTTCCTGCTGGGAAATGGGGCAGGCTGGATTGAAGTCCTGTTGTTGCCACAAGTCTCTAAAAGCTTGACTTCAAGGAATGGTGATGGATGCTGGAAATGGGGCAATAGATGTACATAGGGGTGGGCTGCAGAAGGTGCCATGGGGGTCAAATGCCCCAAGACCTCAGATACTCTGATACTAGGATCACACCAAAGACCTATCCTATTCAGGCTGCCCTAATCCCCAATTTTCCAGAGCTGGTAAATTGTGGGGAGTGCGCAGTATCCTGTCGGAGGGGCAATCACTGGGGCCATCTCAAAGTATGGGATCACAGGTTCCTTTATCATGTAGCTGCCTTGTGGATACACTGGAAATTGGGACAGGATTTGGTCCTAAATTGGGATTTTGCTCTGCTAAGAATTCAGATAAAGCCACCACCTGGATCACTTTGCAATGGGGGAATTTCAGAGTATATTTTCGAATGTTCTTAGGATTTCGTGCACTTCTTTGGGGATTTTGGGGTTTGGCATTTTGGATATTGGAATTGGATTCGGGGGATTTGGATTCGAGATGTGTCAGGACCATTCATGAACTCGTAATTTCCCCGCATCACCCTCTGCCCACATACCCCACACCACAAATGAAGAAGCACAACAGCCAGGTTTGGAGCTTTGGATTCCAACTTTATTGTTTGATTAGTGGCTCCAACCATATAGGAGAAGCACCTTCGGGATCAGGCAGCGGTCCTGGCTTCCCAGGGATGGTGGCCACCCTCTGGATGCTTCACGGTGATGGACGTGTCCGTCCATCAGCACTTCATTTTGAGGTGTTCGTTGTTGGCCACCATCATTCTGGCCAGGAAGGTCATGCTCTCTCCAAACTGGAGCACCTTGGAACGGTTATTCGCCAGTTCTGCCAAGACGTTATTGACTTCGGTGGTATCGATCGGATTCTGTGGTCAAGAAGGAGAAGCGCAGTATGTTACGGAAGGGCCTCAAAGAGGACATTGTGGGATTTTTTGAGTCTGTGCACTACAGACACACGCACAAGTCCCAAACCCACATTTGCACATAGTACACGGGAAGTACACGGGAAGGCATGCTTGCCTGGACAGTGACTCATTTGCAGTGCAATCCTAATCCTGGTTTAGGCTGGGACCAAAACCGTTGAGTCCAGAGCTGGGCTGGGGGAGTCCTAAAAGTGCCATTAGGCACATGGCGAGTGGCTTAGGTCATGCGCCTGCACCGCTGCGAGAACTGGGATGTGGCGGAATTGTGCTTGTCTATACTGGTTAGGATGGCACCCCTAATTCAATGGGGTCTGCTTGCAGGAAAGTTTGCAGAAGCTTATTGCCCCCACCCCCATCATTTAAGGTATACCTTTAGGTTACGGAGGGAGGGTCAATCGGGAAGAACCCCAAATGCTGACTTCTCCAGCTGACCCAGTGTCCCTCAACCCCCCTTGAAACCCATTTCCTCCACCCGGTACCTCCCAGTCCCCCAAGAAGTCCATGCATCGAACCATGCACTCTATCCCCTCCAGCCATCTTGCTTCGCGCCACCCCCTCAAGACCCACAAGATGGGAATCAACTTTGCCTAATGATGGATCCGACCCAGCCCTCCTCACCGCAATCCAGTTGGGCAGCTGCTCCCGGATCAGCTTCTCCAGATTGCCCTGGGTGATGGTGTAGCTCCCTCCGCTCTTATTCGAGTATTGGTTGTAGAAGGTGACAACTGCGGTCAAATGATTTTCCAGATCTGAACCTCCCATGTTGAGCCGGATGGGAATCTATCAAGAGAAGAGGCAGATCAATGGGGTGGGGAATGGAGGTAATGGGGTCTCATCCACAGGAACATCCCCCCACTTGTCAACTGGAAGCATGTTTTCCAAGAGGGCAGGAGGGATGGAGACTGGCATCCGATGGACCTGAAAACCGCTATGAGAGTATTCATGGACCACGTCTTTCCAAATGGTGGTGCTGCGGCTGGTACGCCAGGGTTCGATAAACAGGTTTTGTTTTGAAGCATCACGAAACCTTATGCGCCGGTTGGAGAATCACACGCACCGCAAGCTGCACCAAGATTCCCTTATCGCTATCAGAGCTGGGAAATTGCCCTGAAATGGTGACTCTAAAATGTCACTCTGAAAGAAAGAGTTCAGAGGGACCTTAGAGGTCATCTAGTCTAACCCTGTGCAGTGGAAGACACTCCTCAATTCCCCTGAAGAAGAAACATCGAAGAAAGATCAAGACAAGCCTAAGGGATTTCTATGGAATCTAAGCACATTTCTCAGGGGTCCCTGATATATTCTCAGCTGGGGACATCAGGTGAAGGGACCCCAAATCATTCGCTGTTGGCACCAAGTGGTGATCACTGGGGGAAAAATATCACCTCAATCTCTCTGCACACTTCCCTTGGTGCAAAGAATGGGACCGATTTCTGAGTAAGCACAAGTGGGTTGCCCCATCTCGAGTGGGAAACGCAAGTCACCCCAGATTTGGACTCACCTTCGTGGATCAAGGACAGAAGGACGAGAGGAGAGTCAGATGAGATGAAGGTTCCCCACCGACGTCCCTGGTCTTATACTCTTCTCCGGGGTCAGGATTCCACCCCCTGTGACACAATCTGCTGCCTGGCCCTATGGCATCCCGGTATCCCTTTCCTCTCCCCGCCCCTCCTCAAGGTCTTCCGGAAATCGCTTTGGGGTTAGGTTTCAACTTGTGGTGACTCACCCATTTTTGGGAACAAGCCTTCAAGTTGTATGTTGGTCCCTTATCATCGGTTACTCAAGCCTGGCCTGGGACCAGGTGCTGCAAAGACCTCCCTTTCTTGACCGCAGAGAAGTGGCACAGAGAAATCATAGAAGTGGCTCCCCTTTTTCTTGGGTTTCCACTTGGGGTGACTCATAATTTTGGGGTAACAAGCTTCAAAGTTGGGTTTTTTATTATTATTGCCTGTTACTCAAGTCTGGCCCAAAGAAAGCTTTGGGCTCTGTTTCGTGAACTCATACAAGGCATCTAAGAGCACAATGCTAACCATGTCTACTCAAAAGTAAGCCCCATTATGTTCAGTGGGTCTTCCTCCCAAGAAAGTGTCTTTCAGATTGCAGCCATAGAGAGCAATCCTAACCATGTCTACTCAAAAGTAAGCCCCATTGTGTTCATTGGGTCTTCCTCCCAGGAAGGTGTCTTTAAGAGTCATGCACCCCATGGTCCATCAAGTGACCTTGCAGAGTTTGGAGAGGGCATCACTAGTGCCCCCGAAATGGCAACAATTGGGGGCAGAGGTGGGTCAAGTTTGGCTTCTACATCTCATCTCATCCTCAGAAGACCACTATGTGGATGATCTGCTTCCCACCATCCTGGCACCCACCCTGGTTACTGAAGGTCCATCTTATGGCCATGGGATGGTCATGGCTACTGGAAGGTCCATCTTATGGTCATGGGATGGAAGGAGGCGGTGGGCTCAATCTTGACTAATCGAGGATGGCGTAACTCATCTGGCATAAGGCGATGTGTGGAGTTTGGTGGATACCATCAAGGCACAAGGAGGACAAGACACTCCCAAAATGTAGGACATGCAAGGAAAATGTAGGACATGATAAAATAAAAGCCCAAAACAGCCATATATATTGCTTTCAAGTGATACTTTATATATTATTGTTGCAATCCTGATAGATAGATAGATAGATAGATAGATAGATAGATAGATAGATAGATAGATAGATAGATAGATAGATAGATAGATAGATAGATAGATAGATAGATAGATGTTGTTGCAATCCTGTATATATTGTTGCAATACTTTATATATGATTGTTCCAGTTACTGTTGCAAATTGTTGGAAAAGACCATTTTCTTGGAGTCAGATTCATTGAACCCAACCGGACTTACATTTGAGTAGACACAGTTAGGACTGTGCTCTATATTGTTTATTAAATTTAAAACTATTAGATCTACCCTACAATCCAGAGTAACGAGGAGAGCACGTAAGAGACATTATGTGCACCTGTAGTTATGGCACCACCTAGTGGAAACCTATGGGAAATTCATTTTGCAATCCAGAGTAACTTGTTCTTACACTGGAGCAAGGACTCCCCAGAGTTACTCTGGACTGCACCCAATATTTAACACAACTAGATTTCCGAAGAAACACACAGTTCCTACGTATCTCTGGCGCGTATCGGAGATTACTGAACTTATCAGTAGGTCAGATATCGTAGGGGAGTTATTGGCGGCGCCTGATTGCTAAGTTGCCTTTTAAGGGTGAAAATGCAGGAAACAGATTTAGGGTAATAACATTTTATGGGATCTTTTTACTGCTTCTTGTTAAGTAATACTGATTTGCCCATAAAGTCAAGATTGAGCTCATTGTCTGCCTTTTCCTACGAACTCCAACCGTTGAGTGTCTGTTTTGGGGTTGGGTTTCAACTCGGAGTTACAGACCCATAACTTGTGATAACTGTTTCTTTTGGATCTTCCCCCCATACTTTTGATCTTTCCCACTAATAATGGGTATCATATGTCTTATTTATTGTGTGTAAGTCTGCTTCTTAAGAATTAGTAGCAATTTCCTAAGAACTCGAGCATGGCGCTCATGACGTGCGACGCAGGTGGCCGCTCTGAGCCGGTGCCTTTAACCCTCGGCGGGATGAGCCAGACCAATGATCAGCCGCTACCTGTTGATGTGTTGCCTCTTGATGGGAACCCTGGCAAGGTTGTGAATGGAATATTGGAGGAGCTGACCAGATGTCGTCACCACAAAAAGAGGGCAAAATGTAGGACGGGATAAAGCAGAAGCTAAAAACACTCAAATATATGGCTTTCATGTGGTTATCTCCATCTTACTAGCAGAATTTAGCCATCATTGCAGCAGTAAAAGTTCCAGATAATTTGAGGGCACTGGGCAGCACCGGGCACCAGAAGGAGTGGGCAGCACTGGCCACCTCTACCAGACCACGGGCACCATTAAGCAGTGGACATCAGAGGGTAGTGCACAGCAGCAGGCACCAGTTGGCATCCCTACCAGTCACCAGTAAGTTCCACTGGGAACTACCCAGCAGTGGGCACCTCCAGGCACCACCCAGCAGCAGGCAGCAGTGGGCACCAAACACCCCTACTGAACAGCAGGCATTGCTTTTGGCCACCACCAGGCACCACTGCACAGTGGGCAGTGGACACTACTGGGCATCAGCAGGCATCCCTACCAGGCACCAACCAGCAGTGGGCACAATTAGGCACCAACCAGCAGTGGGGACCTCTGGGCATCACCCAGCAGCAGGCAACAGCGGGCACCAAACATCCCTACTGAACAGCAGGCATTGCTACTGGCCACCACGCACCACCACATAGTGGGCAGTGGACACTACTGGGTATCAGCAGGCATCCCTACCAGGCACCAACCAGCAGTGGGCACCTCTGGGCACCAGGCATCCCTACTGAACACTTGGCAACTCTACTGGCCACCACCAGGCACTAAACAACACCAGGCACTACCAGGCTTCCTTTCTGGATACCAGGGACCCCTGGACACCAAATATGTCCTTATGGGGTCCTCACATCACAGAATGGCTGAGTTCCCCAAACGTATGCTTCTAGGTCCAGGGTTTGGGCTGGGTGTTGATCAGTCAGTCTTCAGTGTGAAGTATAGAGACAAAAACACATTGCACCCCCTTTCACCCCTTTAGGGGTTAAATTTCTTTTAAAAAATGTCTTCTTTATGGGTGTTCACATCACAAAGGAAGACCCTCCCCAAATTTCATGGTCTTGATCCAGGGAGTTGGGCTGGGATTTGAGGAGTCCGTGAAAAAGAGGACACGCCCCACACGTGTCCATATATGCTGTTTGTCGGGTCCCTTTTCCTTGTTGCTTTCTTCTGCTTCCGAAGAATCAGCAGAGATTTCCTGAGAAAGAGTCAAAGTCAACAAGCAGCCTATATAAAAGTGGGATTACCAGAAATGGGTTCTCGGGCTTGGCTGGCGGATCCTTGAGACTGTCGCTGGAGACATCCCTGTATGTGTGTGTTTATAGCTAATTTTATAATAAAGGTGAAGGTAAAGCTCCAGTTGTGACCAACTGTAGGGTGCGGTGCTCAACCCCATCTCAAACCCCATATATATTATATTTCTAGCAGAAAGCGTACCTGCATTGTGGGAGTAAAATTCCCCCATCTGCAATCCCCCTATGGCGCAACATCCCCCCTGCACATCATCCCCCCATGTGCATCAACCCCCATACACAACTTCCCCCATACGCAACTTCCCTCATGCGCATCTGTCCCCCAAGCGCAACGTCCCCACATGCACATCAACCCCCATGCGCATCAACCCCCCATGCGCAACATCGCCCATGCACATCAGTCCCCATGCACATCGACCCCCATGCGCAGCATTCTCCCCAGTTCAACCTCTTCCTCTGAACAGCATCCACCCAGTGCACCAGGCACCAAGCACCACATTGGCTGGAGGTTGGTCAGTCTTCCATGTATGACATCCTCCGGCACAAGGGACGAGGGTGGCATACTCACAAGGTTCTGTGGAAGACCTGGGCAAGCTATTGCAATGGATTGATTGATTGATTGATTGATTGATTGATTGATTGATTGATTGACATAATTTCCGAATATGACGTATAGCACAAACTGCACTTACTCTTTCTATCCACATGAAGGCAGAGCATCTAAACTGCCGTAGGCTGCCGTCCCAACCATGTCTACTCAGAAGTAAGCCTCAATGTGTTCAATGCGTCTTACTCCCAGGAAAGTTTCTTTAGGACTGCAGCTTTCAAAAACTCATGGGAAAAAATAATCCCTGAATATATCATATGTGATACTATGCTTATTTCACACAAACAACAACAATAACAACACAGAAACAAACACCCTCTTGTGGACGGAAAGTGTAAGAACAGGTTCAAGTTGCGCAGCCAAAATAGCTTTTAACTGCATCTGTTTTAATGCATACTTTAGAAGGGGGGGGGGGGGCTTCAAACAACTTACAAAGATTATTAATTAATTAAAATTAATTAAATTAATTAAAATAAAATTACAAAGATTATTAATTAATTAAAATTAATTAAATTAATTAAAATAAAATTAATTAAAGTAAAATTAATTAAAATAATAAAAATAATTTAATTAATAATTAAAATTATTAATGTTATCTGCACACACAGTACTCGGAGCTGGTTCCTTCTTTCGGATCTTCCCCCCATACTTTTGATCTTACCCACTAATAATGGGTATAAATCCCCATACTGTACAGCCATCGAGGCGTGGGGCCCAGTCATAAATATTTTTGGGCCGAGACGTGGGTTCTGATCCGAAGCCTGAAGACCGAACATGGAGCATCCAACTGGAGCATGTGCAAAGAATGCCAAGGGTTCGAATCATGGCATTTCCCAAATGGGAGAGCCAGGAATATATGATAATAAATACATCATTATATAAAATGTGATGGTTTTACAGTGCAATCCTCTTTGTGTCTACTCAGAAGTAAGTTCCACGAGTTCAATGGGGCTTCCTGCTGGGAAATGGGGCAGGCTGGATTGAAGTCCTGTTGTTGCCACAAGTCTCTAAAAGCTTGACTTCAAGGAATGGTGATGGATGCTGGAAATGGGGCAATAGATGTACATAGGGGTGGGCTGCAGAAGGTGCCATGGGGGTCAAATGCCCCAAGACCTCAGATACTCTGATACTAGGATCACACCAAAGACCTATCCTATTCAAGCTGTCCTAGTCCCCAATTTTCCAGAGCTGGTAAATTGTGGGGAGTGCGCAGTATCCTGTCGGAGGGGCAGTCACTGGGGCCATCTCAAAGTATGGGATCACAGGTTCCTTTATCATGTAGCTGCCTTGTGGATACACTGGAAATTGGGACAGGATTTGGTCCTAAATTGGGATTTTGCTCTGCTAAGAATTCAGATAAAGCCACCACCTGGATCACTTTGCAATGGGGGAATTTCAGAGTATATTTTCTAATGTTCTTAGGATTTCGTGCACTTCTTTGGGGATTTTGGGGTTTGGCATTTTGGATATTGGAATTGGATTCGGGGGATTTGGATTCGAGATGTGTCAGGACCATTCATGAACTCGTAATTTCCCCGCATCACCCTCTGCCCACATACCCCACACCACAAATGAAGAAGCACAACAGCCAGGTTTGGAGCTTTGGATTCCAACTTTATTGTTTGATTAGTGGCTCCAACCATATAGGAGAAGCACCTTCGGGATCAGGCAGCGGTCCTGGCTTCCCAGGGATGGTGGCCACCCTCTGGATGCTTCATGGTGATGGACGTGTCCGTCCATCAGCACTTCATTTTGAGGTGTTCGTTGTTGGCCACCATCATTCTGGCCAGGAAGGTCATGCTCTCTCCAAACTGGAGCACCTTGGAACGGTTATTCGCCAGTTCTGCCAAGACGTTATTGACTTCGGTGGTATCGATCGGATTCTGTGGTCAAGAAGGAGAAGCGGAGTATGTTACGGAGGGGCCTCAAAGAGGACATTGTGGGATTTTTTGAGTCTGTGCACTACAGACACACACACAAGTCCCAAACCCACATTTGCACATAGTACACGGGAAGTACACGGGAAGGCATGCTTGCCTGGACATTGACTCATTTGCAGTGCAATCCTAATCCTGCTTTAGGCTGGGACCAAACCCGTTGAGTCCAGAGCTGGGCTGGGGGAGTCCTAAAAGTGCCATTAGGCACATGGCGGGTGGCTTAGGTCATGCGCCTGCACCGCTGCGAGAACTGGGATGTGGCGGAATTGTGCTTGTCTATTCTGGTTAGGATGGCACCCCTAATTCAATGGGGTCTGCTTGCAGGAAAGTTTGCAGAAGCTTATTGCCCCCACCCCCATCATTTAAGGTAGACCATTAGGTTACGGAGGGAGGGTCAATCGGGAAGAACCCCAAATGCTGACTTCTCCAGCTGACCAAGTGTCCCTCAACCCCCCTTGAAACCCATTTCCTCCACCCGGTACCTCCCAGTCCCCCAAGAAGTCCATGCATCGAACCATGCACTCTATCCCCTCCAGCCATCTTGCTTCGCGCCACCCCCTCAAGACCCACAAGATGGGAATCAACTTTGCCTAATGATGGATCCGACCCAGCCCTCCTCACCGCAATCCAGTTGGGCAGCTGCTCCCGGATCAGCTTCTCCAGATTGCCCTGGGTGATGGTGTAGCTCCCTCCGCTCTTATTCGAGTATTGGTTGTAGAAGGTGACAAGTGAGCTGAGATTGTTTTCCAATGTTGTACCTGCCATGATGAGCCGGTTGGAAACCTAGGGCGGGAAGACCCAGATCAGTGGGGTGGGGAATGGAGTTAATGGGGGGCTCTCATCCACAGGAACATCCCCCCACTTGTCAACTGGAAGCATGTGTTTTCCAACTGGGCAGGAGGGATGGAGACCGGCATCTAATGGGCCTGAAAGCCGCCATGTGAGAATTTCCGAATGATGGTGCGCCAGGTTTAGACAAACAGGTTTTGTCAGCTGTTGAAGCATCACGAACCCTTATGCGCCTGTCGGAGAATCACATGCACCGCGAGCAGCACTGAGAATCCCTTATCGCTATCAGATCTGGGAAACTGCGATTCTAAAACGTCACACAAAGCAAATGTCACTCCAAAAGTGAGAGTTCAGAGGGACCTTAGAGGTCATCTAGCCTTACCCTCCGCAGTGGACGCCACTCCTCAATTCCCCTGAAGAAGAAACGTTGAAGGAATGTCAAGACAAGCCAAAGGGATTTCTATGGGATCTAAGCACATTTCTCCGGGGTCCCTGATGTGTTCTCACCTGGCGGCAACAGGGGAAGGTACCCCAAATCACTGTTGGCACCAAGTGGCGATCGCTGGGGGAAAATATCACCTCAATCCCTCTGCGCACTGCCCTTGGAGCAAAGAATGGGACTGACTTCTGAGTAAGCACAACCGGGTTGTCCTGCAAGTACACAACCTCGAGTGGGAAACACAAGTCTCCCCAGAATTGAACTCAGCTTCGTGGATTAAGGACAGAAGGACGAGAGGAGAGTCAGATGAGATGAAGGTTCCCCACCGACGTCCCTGGTCTTATACTCTTCTCCGGGGTCAGGATTCCACCCCCCGTGACACAATTCTGCTGCCTGGCCCTATGGCATCCCGGTATCCCTTTCCTCTCCCCGCCCCTCCTCAAGATCTTCCTGAAGTGGCATCGCTTTGGGGTTAGGTTTCAACTTGTGGTGACTCACCAATTTGGGGGAACAAGCCTTCCAGGTGTATGTTGTTCCTGTATCGTCTGTTACTCAAGCCTGGCCTGGGACCAGTTGCTGCAAAGACCTCCCTATCATGACCGCATAGACGTCATAGAAGTGGCACCCCTTTCGCTTGGGTTTCAACTTGGGGTGACACATAATTTGGGGGTAACAAGCCTCAAAGCTGAGTTTTTTCTTATTATTGTCTGTTACTCATATCTGGCCCAAAGGAAGTTTTGGACTCTGTTTCGTGAACATCTAAGTCATGGACCCCACGGTCCACCAAGAGACCTTGCAGAGTTTGGAGAGGAAAAGTGCCAAAACTGGGTTTTCATCACTGAACCAAGGAGACCGAGGGCTCCATCCTGACTAATTTAGGCTGGCATAACTCACCTGGCATAACTTTCCTTGGTAGCAGTGGTAGGTCAGCGTATGCCTGCGCACTGGCCTAACCTTCCCAGGAATGGCACAGAAGTGATACGCCCAGGTTGGAAACCATACTTATGCCAGGGCTTATCCAGCATAAGTCCCGTGCTGGTCCGGGGGTTTCACAAAAGTGGCATAAAGCACTTCTGCGCCACTCCTGGGCGGTTAGGCCAGTCCAACAGGGTGACCTTATGACTGGAAATTCCCGGATTTTGACTGGATTTCTTTGGGACAAACTTGTGCACAAGTTCCATGCTGGCCTGGGGGTGTCACAAATATGCATGCACTGGCCTCCCCAGGCCACAACAGAACTGGGTAGACGGGTTTAAATTAGTTAGGATTATACCCAATGTATTAATTACAAGGTTAATTAATTAATTAATTACACTAGGCTAAAAGAGAGGATATCATCGGGGGGGGGGGGTTCTGTTTGCTAAATTGCATTTTAATGACGATAATGCAGACAATAGTCAAGGTTAAGGTATCATATGTCTTATTTATTGTGTGTAAGTCTGCTTCTTAAGAATTAGTAGCAATTTCCTAAGAACTCGAGCATGGCGCTCATGACGTGCGACGCAGGTGGCCGCTCTGAGCCGGTGCCTTTAACCCTCGGCGGGATGAGCCAGACCAATGATCAGCCGCTACCTGTTGATGTGTTGCCTCTTGATGGGAACCCTGGCAAGGTTGTGAATGGAATATTGGAGGAGCTGACCAGATGTCGTCACCACAAAAAGAGGGCAAAATGTAGGACGGGATAAAGCAGAAGCTAAAAACACTCAAATATATGGCTTTCATGTGGTTATCTCCATCTTACTAGCAGAATTTAGCCATCATTGCAGCAGTAAAAGTTCCAGATAATTTGAGGGCACTGGGCAGCACCGGGCACCAGAAGGAGTGGGCAGCACTGGCCACCTCTACCAGACCACGGGCACCATTAAGCAGTGGACATCAGAGGGTAGTGCACAGCAGCAGGCACCAGTTGGCATCCCTACCAGTCACCAGTAAGTTCCACTGGGAACTACCCAGCAGTGGGCACCTCCAGGCACCACCCAGCAGCAGGCAGCAGTGGGCACCAAACACCCCTACTGAACAGCAGGCATTGCTTTTGGCCACCACCAGGCACCACTGCACAGTGGGCAGTGGACACTACTGGGCATCAGCAGGCATCCCTACCAGGCACCAACCAGCAGTGGGCACAATTAGGCACCAACCAGCAGTGGGGACCTCTGGGCATCACCCAGCAGCAGGCAACAGCGGGCACCAAACATCCCTACTGAACAGCAGGCATTGCTACTGGCCACCACGCACCACCACATAGTGGGCAGTGGACACTACTGGGTATCAGCAGGCATCCCTACCAGGCACCAACCAGCAGTGGGCACCTCTGGGCACCAGGCATCCCTACTGAACACTTGGCAACTCTACTGGCCACCACCAGGCACTAAACAACACCAGGCACTACCAGGCTTCCTTTCTGGGTACCAGGGACCCCTGGACACCAAATATGTCCTTATGGGGTCCTCACATCACAGAATGGCTGAGTTCCCCAAACGTATGCTTCTAGGTCCAGGGTTTGGGCTGGGTGTTGATCAGTCAGTCTTCAGTGTGAAGTATAGAGACAAAAACACATTGCACCCCCTTTCACCCCTTTAGGGGTTAAATTTCTTTTAAAAAATGTCTTCTTTATGGGTGTTCACATCACAAAGGAAGACCCTCCCCAAATTTCATGGTCTTGATCCAGGGAGTTGGGCTGGGATTTGAGGAGTCCGTGAAAAAGAGGACACGACCCACACGTGTCCATATATCATAGAATCATAGAATCATAGAATCATAGAGTTGGAAGGGACCTAGTAGGTCATCTAGTCCAACCCCCTGCCTGCAGCAGGAATTCCCCCTAGAGCATCTCCAACAGGTGCTCATGGAGCCTCTGCTTGAAGATCCCCAGTGAGGGAGAGTCCACCACCTCCCTTGGCAATCTCTTCCACTGCCGAACCGCCCTCACAGTCAGGAATTTTTTCCGGATTTCCAGCCGGAATCTCCTTTCTTGCAGTTTGTCCCCCTTGGTTCTAGTTCTGCTTTCAGAAGCAGCTATGAACAAATTGGCCCCTTCCTCCATATGACAGCCCTTCAGGTATCTGAAGAGGGCAATCATGTCTCCCCTCAGCCTCCTCTTCTCCAGGCTGAACATCCCGAGTTCCCCCAACCTTTCCTCGTAGGGCTTCCCTTCCATCCCACTGATCATTCTTGTCGCTCTCCTCTGGACTTGCTCCAGTTTGGCTGCATCCTTCTTAAAGTGAGGTGCCCAGAACTGAAGACAGGACTCAAGGTGAGGTCTCACCAATGCAGAATAAAGAGGAACTATAACTTCTCGTGACTTGGAAGCTACAGTCCTCTTAATGTAACCTAAAATGGAATTTGCCTTCTTTGCAGACACATCACTGCTGACTCATGTTCAGCTTGTGATCCACAGTGGCGACTCCAAGATCCCGCTCACATGTTGTGCTGCCAAGCCAAGTATCCCCCATTTTATACCTACGTTTTTGGTTTTTATTTCCTAAGTGCAGAACCTGGCACTTCTCCCTGTTGAAATTCATTCTGTTTGTTACAGCCCAGGATTCCAGTTTATCCAGATCCTCCTGGAGGTTTCTCCTTCTTCTGATGTGTTTGCTACTCCTCCCAGTTTGGTGTCATCTGCAAATTTGATCAGGCTCCCCCGTATCCCTTCCTCCAAGTCATTGATGAAAATGTTAAAGAGAACCGGTCCCAAGACAGAGCCTTGGGGGACCCCACTAGAAACGGACCTCCAGGTTGACACAGAACCATTTACTAAAACCCTTTGAGTGCGGCCATCGAGCCAGTTGCAGATCCACCTAACAATTGCCCCGTCTAGCCCATATTTTTCCAACTTCCTAATTAAAATGTCATGTGGGACTTTGTCAAATGCTTTGCTGAAGTCAAGATAAATGACATCCACAGCATTGCCACTGTCCAGTAAGCTCGTAACCCGATCAAAAAAGGAGATCAGATTTGTCTGGCAAGATTTATTCTTGGTAAATCCATGCTGGGTTGTTTTGATCACTGAGTACTTGTCTAGATGTGCACAAATTGTGTGTTTTATGATTTGCTCTAATATCCTGCCTGGGATTGAAGTCAAACTGACTGGTCTATAATTTCCCGGGTCTTCTTTTTTCCCCTTCTTAAAAACTGGGACTACATTTGCCCTCTTCCAGTCCAGGCTCTTCTCCACTCCTCAAGGATTTCTCAAAGATGATCGACAGAGGCTCTGCAAGGACATCTGCCAGTTCCTTCAGAACTCGAGGATGCAGCTCATCCGGTCCAAATGACTTGAATTCATTTAGGCCAGTTAAGTGGTTTCGAACCAGTTCTCTGTCAATCTTAATCTGCTGTTCTGCACCATCCATGTTTTCATTACCTCTTAGGGGATGTAAACACATCCCCGAATCAGTCAATGATCCCGCACCCCCATTTGCACAGCCCTCCTTCTGTGAATAGACGGATGCAAAGTAGGAGTTGAGCAGCTCCGCCTTCTGCTGGTTTCCAGACACCTGCTGTCCATCCTTGTCCAAGAGCAGCCCCAGCCCCTCGTCTCTCCTCCTGTTCCTCTGGGCATATCTAAAGAAGCTCTTTTTGTTATCTTTGACTCCCCTGGCCAGCCTCAGCTCATACTGAGCTTTAGCATCCCTGACCCCCTCCCTACAGGACCGGGCTACCTGCCTGTACTCCTCTCTGGTGATCTTTCCAGTCTTCCACTCCCTATACTTCTCTTTCTTTAACTTCAGCTGATCCCCAAGTTGCCTGTGGAGCCAACCTGGTTTTTTCAGCATTTTCCCCCCTTTCTTTTTTATTGGAATTGTTTCTGACTGTGCTTGTAGAAGCTGCCTCTTAAGGAGCTCCCACCCATCTTGGGCCCCTTTCCCCATTAGATCCTCAACCCATGGGATCCCACCTATGACTCCTCTAAGCCTGTTGAAACCAGCTTTCCTGAAATCCAACATATAAGTTTCACTCTTTTTATATGCTGTTTGTCGGGTACCTTTTCCTTGTTGCTTTCTTCTGCTTCCGAAGAATCAGCAGAGATTTCCTGAGAAAGAGTCAAAGTCAACAAGCAGCCTATATAAAAGTGGGATTACCAGAAATGGGTTCTCGGGCTTGGCTGGCGGATCCTTGAGACTGTCGCTGGAGACATCCCTGTATGTGTGTGTTTATAGCTAATTTGATAATAAAGGTGAAGGTAAAGCTCCAGTTGTGACCAACTGTAGGGTGAGGTGCTCAACCCCATCTCAAACCCCATATATATTATATTTCTAGCAGAAAGCGTACCTGCATTGTGGGAGTAAAATTCCCCCATCTGCAATCCCCCTATGGCGCAACATCCCCCATGCACATCATCCCCCCATGTGCATCAACCCCCATACACAACTTCCCCCATACGCAACTTCCCTCATGCGCATCTGTCCCCCAAGCGCAACGTCCCCACATGCACATCAACCCCCATGCGCATCAACCCCCCATGCGCAACATCGCCCATGCACATCAGTCCCCATGCACATCGACCCCCATGCGCAGCATTCTCCCCAGTTCAACCTCTTCCTCTGAACAGCATCCACCCAGTGCACCAGGCACCAAGCACCACATTGGCTGGAGGTTGGTCAGTCTTCCATGTATGACATCCTCCGGCACAAGGGACGAGGGTGGCATACTCACAATGTTCTGTGGAAGACCTGGGCAAGCTATTGCAATGGATTGATTGATTGATTGATTGATCGATTGGTTGATTGATTGATTGATTGATTGATTGATTGATTGATTGACATAATTTCCGAATATGACGTATAGCACAAACTGCACTTACTCTTTCTATCCACATGAAGGCAGAGCATCTAAACTGCCGTAGGCTGCCGTCCCAACCATGTCTACTCAGAAGTAAGCCTCAATGTGTTCAATGCGTCTTACTCCCAGGAAAGTTTCTTTAGGACTGCAGCTTTCAAAAACTCATGGGAAAAAATAATCCCTGAATATATCATATGTGATACTATGCTTATTTCACACAAACAACAACAATAACAACACAGAAACAAACACCCTCTTGTGGACGGAAAGTGTAAGAACAGGTTCAAGTTGCGCAGCCAAAATAGCTTTTAACTGCATCTGTTTTAATGCATACTTTAGAAGGGGGGGGGGGGGGGGCTTCAAACAACTTACAAAGATTATTAATTAATTAAAATTAATTAAATTAATTAAAATAAAATTACAAAGATTATTAATTAATTAAAATTAATTAAATTAATTAAAATAAAATTAATTAAAGTAAAATTAATTAAAATAATAAAAATAATTTAATTAATAATTAAAATTATTAATGTTATCTGCACACACAGTACTCGGAGCTGGTTCCTTCTTTCGGATCTTCCCCCCATACTTTTGATCTTTCCCACTAATAATGGGTATAAATCCCCATACTGTACAGCCATCGAGGCGTGGGGCCCAATCATAAATATTTTTGGGCCGAGACGTGGGTTCTGATCCGAAGCCTGAAGACCGAACATGGAGCATCCAACTGGAGCATGTGCAAAGAATGCCAAGGGTTCGAATCATGGCATTTCCCAAATGGGAGAGCCAGGAATATATGATAATAAATACATCATTATATAAAACGTGATGGTTTTACAGTGCAATCCTCTTTGTGTCTACTCAGAAGTAAGTTCCACGAGTTCAATGGGGCTTCCGGCTGGGAAATGGGGCAGGCTGGATTGAAGTCCTGTTGTTGCCACAAGTCTCTAAAAGCTTGACTTCAAGGAATGGTGATGGATGCTGGAAATGGGGCAATAGATGTACATAGGGGTGGGCTGCAGAAGGTGCCATGGGGGTCAAATGCCCCAAGACCTCAGATACTCTGATACTAGGATCACACCAAAGACCTATCCTATTCAGGCTGTCCTAATCCCCAATTTTCCAGAGCTGGTAAATGGTGGGGAGTGCGCAGGATCCTGTCGGAGGGGCAATCACTGGGGCCATCTCAAAGTATGGGATCACAGGTTCCTTTATCATGTAGCTGCCTTGTGGATACACTGGAAATTGGGACAGGATTTGGTCCTAAATTGGGATTTTGCTCTGCTAAGAATTCAGATAAAGCCACCACCTGGATCACTTTGCAATGGGGGAATTTCAGAGTATATTTTCGAATGTTCTTAGGATTTCGTGCACTTCTTTGGGGATTTTGGGGTTTGGCATTTTGGATATTGGAATTGGATTCGGGGGATTTGGATTCGAGATGTGTCAGGACCATTCATGAACTCGTAATTTCCCCGCATCACCCTCTGCCCACATACCCCACACCACAAATGAAGAAGCACAACAGCCAGGTTTGGAGCTTTGGATTCCAACTTTATTGTTTGATTAGTGGCTCCAACCATATAGGAGAAGCACCTTCGGGATCAGGCAGCGGTCCTGGCTTCCCAGGGATGGTGGCCACCCTCTGGATGCTTCACGGTGATGGACGTGTCCGTCCATCAGCACTTCATTTTGAGGTGTTCGTTGTTGGCCACCATCATTCTGGCCAGGAAGGTCATGCTCTCTCCAAACTGGAGCACCTTGGAACGGTTATTCGCCAGTTCTGCCAAGACGTTATTGACTTCGGTGGTATCGATCGGATTCTGTGGTCAAGAAGGAGAAGCGGAGTATGTTACGGAAGGGCCTCAAAGAGGACATTGTGGGATTTTTTGAGTCTGTGCAGTACAGATACACGCACAAGTCCCAAACCCACATTTGCACATAGTACACGGGAAGTACACGGGAAGGCATGCTTGCCTGGACATTGACTCATTTGCAGTGCAATCCTAATCCTGCTTTAGGCTGGGACCAAACCCGTTGAGTCCAGAGCTGGGCTGGGGGAGTCCTAAAAGTGCCATTAGGCACATGGCGGGTGGCTTAGGTCATGCGCCTGCACCGCTGCGAGAACTGGGATGTGGCGGAATTGTGCTTGTCTATACTGGTTAGGATGGCACCCCTAATTCAATGGGGTCTGCTTGCAGGAAAGTTTGCAGAAGCTTATAGCCCCCACCCCCATCATTTAAGGTAGACCATTAGGTTACGGAGGGAGGGTCAATCGGGAAGAACCCCAAATGCTGACTTCTCCAGCTGACCAAGTGTCCCTCAACCCCCCTTGAAACCCATTTCCTCCACCCGGTACCTCCCAGTCCCCCAAGAAGTCCATGCATCGAACCATGGACTCTATCCCCTCCAGCCATCTTGCTTCGCGCCACCCCCTCAAGACCCACAAGATGGGAATCAACTTTGCCTAATGATGGATCCGACCCAGCCCTCCTCACCGCAATCCAGTTGGGCAGCTGCTCCCGGATCAGCTTCTCCAGATTGCCCTGGGTGATGGTGTAGCTCCCTCCGCTCTTATTTGAGTATTGGTTGTAGAAGGTGACAACTGCGGTCAAATGATTTTCCAGATCTGAACCTCCCATGTTGAGCCGGATGGGAATCTATCAAGAGAAGAGGCAGATCAATGGGGTGGGGAATGGAGGTAATGGGGTCTCATCCACAGGAACATCCCCCCACTTGTCAACTGGAAGCATGTTTTCCAAGAGGGCAGGAGGGATGGAGACTGGCATCCGATGGACCTGAAAACCGCTATGAGAGTATTCATGGACCACGTCTTTCCAAATGGTGGTGCTGCGGCTGGTACGCCAGGGTTCGATAAACAGGTTTTGTTTTGAAGCATCACGAAACCTTATGCGCCGGCTGGAGAATCACACGCACCGCAAGCTGCACCAAGATTCCCTTATCGCTATCAGAGCTGGGAAATTGCCCTGAAATGGTGACTCTAAAATGTCACTCTGAAAGAAAGAGTTCAGAGGGACCTTAGAGGTCATCTAGTCTAACCCTGTGCAGTGGAAGACACTCCTCAATTCCCCTGAAGAAGAAACATCGAAGAAAGATCAAGACAAGCCTAAGGGATTTCTATGGAATCTAAGCACATTTCTCAGGGGTCCCTGATATATTCTCAGCTGGGGACATCAGGTGAAGGGACCCCAAATCATTCGCTGTTGGCATCAAGTGGCGATCACTGGGGGAAAAATATCACCTCAATCCCTCTGCACACTTCCCTTGGTGCAAAGAGTGGGACCGATTTCTGAGTAAGCACAAGCGGGTTGCCCCATCTCGAGTGGGAAACGCAAGTCACCCCAGATTTGGACTCACCTTTGTGGATCAAGGACAGAAGGACGAGAGGAGAGTCAGATGAGATGAAGGTTCCCCACCGACGTCCCTGGTCTTATACTCTTCTCTGGGGTCAGGATTCCACCCCCGGTGACACAATCTGCTGCCTGGCCCTATGGCATCCCGGTATCCCTTTCCTCTCCCCGCCCCTCCTCAAGGTCTTCCAGAAATCGCTTTGGGGTTAGGTTTCAACTTGTGGTGACTCACCCATTTTTGGGAACAAGCCTTCAGGTTGTATGTTGGTCCCTTATCATCGGTTACTCAAGCCTGGCCTGGGACCAGGTGCTGCAAAGACCTCCCTTTCTTGACCGCAGAGAAGTGGCACAGAGAAATCATAGAAGTGGCTCCCCTTTTTCTTGGGTTTCCACTTGGGGTGACTCATAATTTTGGGGTAACAAGCTTCAAAGTTGGGTTTTTTATTATTATTGCCTGTTACTCAAGTCTGGCCCAAAGAAAGCTTTGGGCTCTGTTTCGTGAACTCATACAAGGCATCTAAGAGCACAGTGCTAACCATGTCTACTCAAAAGTAAGCCCCATTATGTTCAGTGGGTCTTCCTCCCAAGAAAGTGTCTTTCAGATTGCAGCCATAGAGAGCAATCCTAACCATGTCTACTCAAAAGTAAGCCCCATTGTGTTCATTGGGTCTTCCTCCCAGGAAGGTGTCTTTAAGAGTCATGCACCCCATGGTCCATCAAGTGACCTTGCAGAGTTTGGAGAGGGCATCACTAGTGCCCCCGAAATGGCAACAATTGGGGGCAGAGGTGGGTCAAGTTTGGCTTCTACATCTCATCTCATCCTCAGAAGACCACTATGTGGATGATCTGCTTCCCACCATCCTGGTACCCACCCTGGTTACTGAAGGTCCATCTTATGGCCATGGGATGGTCATGGCTACTGGAAGGTCCATCTTATGGTCATGGGATGGAAGGAGGCGGTGGGCTCAATCTTGACTAATCGAGGATGGCGTAACTCATTTGGCATAAGGTGATGTGTGGAGTTTGGTGGATACCATCAAGGCACAAGGAGGACAAGACACTCCCAAAATGTAGGACATGCAAGGAAAATGTAGGACATGATAAAATAAAAGCCCAAAACAGCCATATATATTGCTTTCAAGTGATACTTTATATATTATTGTTGCAATCCTTGATAGATAGATAGATAGATAGATAGATAGATAGATAGATAGATAGATAGATAGATAGATAGATAGATAGATAGATAGATAGATAGATAGATAGATAGATAGATAGATAGATAGATGTTGTTGCAATCCTGTATATATTGTTGCAATACTTTATATATGATTGTTCCAGTTATTGTTGCAAATTGTTGGAAAAGACCATTTTCTTGGAGTCAGATTCATTGAACCCAACCAGACTTACATTTGAGTAGACACAGTTAGGACTGTGCTCTATATTGTTTATTAAATTTAAAACTATTAGATCTACCCTACAATCCAGAGTAACGAGGAGAGCACGTAAGAGACATTATGTGCACCTGTAGTTATGGCACCACCTAGTGGAAACCTATGGGAAATTCATATTGCAATCCAGAGTAACTTGTTCTTACACTGGAGCAAGGACTCCCCAGAGTTACTCTGGACTGCACCCAATATTTAACACAACTAGATTTCCGAAGAAACACACAGTTCCTACGTATCTCTGGCGCGTATCGGAGATTACTGAACTTATCAGTAGGTAAGATATCGTAGGGGAGTTATTGGCGGCGCCTGATTGCTAAGTTGCCTTTTAAGGGTGAAAATGCAGGAAACAGATTTAGGGTAATAACATTTTATGGGATCTTTTTACTGCTTCTTGTTAAGTAATACTGATTTGCCCATAAAGTCAAGATTGAGCTCATTGTCTGCCTTTTCCTACGAACTCCAACCGTTGAGTGTCTGTTTTGGGGTTGGGTTTCAACTCGGAGTTACAGACCCATAACTTGTGATAACTGTTTCTTTTGGATCTTCCCCCCATTCTTTTGATCTTTCCCACTAATAATGGGTATCATATGTCTTATTTATTGTGTGTAAGTCTGCTTCTTAAGAATTAGTAGCAATTTCCTAAGAACTCGAGCATGGCGCTCATGACGTGCGACGCAGGTGGCCGCTCTGAGCCGGTGCCTTTAACCCTCGGCGGGATGAGCCAGACCAATGATCAGCCGCTACCTGTTGACGTGTTGCCTCTTGATGGGAACCCTGGCAAGGTTGTGAATGGAATATTGGATGAGCTGACCAGATGTCGTCACCACAAAAAGAGGGCAAAATGTAGGACGGGATAAAGCAGAAGCTAAAAACACTCAAATATATGGCTTTCATGTGGTTATCTCCATCTTACTAGCAGAATTTAGCCATCATTGCAGCAGTAAAAGTTCCAGATAATTTGAGGGCACTGGGCAGCACCGGGCACCAGAAGGAGTGGGCAGCACTGGCCACCTCTACCAGACCACGGGCACCATTAAGCAGTGGACATCAGAGGGTAGTGCACAGCAGCAGGCACCAGTTGGCATCCCTCCCAGTCACCAGTAAGTTCCACTGGGAACTACCCAGCAGTGGGCACCTCCAGGCACCACCCAGCAGCAGGCAGCAGTGGGCACCAAACACCCCTACTGAACAGCAGGCATTGCTTTTGGCCACCACCAGGCACCACTGCACAGTGGGCAGTGGACACTACTGGGCATCAGCAGGCATCCCTACCAGGCACCAACCAGCAGTGGGCACAATTAGGCACCAACCAGCAGTGGGGACCTCTGGGCATCACCCAGCAGCAGGCAACAGCGGGCACCAAACATCCCTACTGAACAGCAGGCATTGCTACTGGCCACCACGCACCACCACATAGTGGGCAGTGGACACTACTGGGTATCAGCAGGCATCCCTACCAGGCACCAACCAGCAGTGGGCACCTCTGGGCACCAGGCATCCCTACTGAACACTTGGCAACTCTACTGGCCACCACCAGGCACTAAACAACACCAGGCACTACCAGGCTTCCTTTCTGGATACCAGGGACCCCTGGACACCAAATATGTCCTTATGGGGTCCTCACATCACAGAATGGCTGAGTTCCCCAAACGTATGCTTCTAGGTCCAGGGTTTGGGCTGGGTGTTGATCAGTCAGTCTTCAGTGTGAAGTATAGAGACAAAAACACATTGCACCCCCTTTCACCCCTTTAGGGGTTAAATTTCTTTTAAAAAATGTCTTCTTTATGGGTGTTCACATCACAAAGGAAGACCCTCCCCAAATTTCATGGTCTTGATCCAGGGAGTTGGGCTGGGATTTGAGGAGTCCGTGAAAAAGAGGACACGACCCACACGTGTCCATATATGCTGTTTGTCGGGTACCTTTTCCTTGTTGCTTTCTTCTGCTTCCGAAGAATCAGCAGAGATTTCCTGAGAAAGAGTCAAAGTCAACAAGCAGCCTATATAAAAGTGGGATTACCAGAAATGGGTTCTCGGGCTTGGCTGGCGGATCCTTGAGACTGTCGCTGGAGACATCCCTGTATGTGTGTGTTTATAGCTAATTTTATAATAAAGGTGAAGGTAAAGCTCCAGTTGTGACCAACTGTAGGGTGCGGTGCTCAACCCCATCTCAAACCCAATATATATTATATTTCTAGCAGAAAGCGTACCTGCATTGTGGGAGTAAAATTCCCCCATCTGCAATCCCCCTATGGCACAACATCCCCCCTGCACATCATCCCCCCATGTGCATCAACCCCCATACACAACTTCCCCCATACGCAACTTCCCTCATGCGCATCTGTCCCCCAAGCGCAACGTCCCCACATGCACATCAACCCCCATGCGCATCAACCCCCCATGCGCAACATCGCCCATGCACATCAGTCCCCATGCACATCGACCCCCATGCGCAGCATTCTCCCCAGTTCAACCTCTTCCTCTGAACAGCATCCACCCAGTGCACCAGGCACCAAGCACCACATTGGCTGGAGGTTGGTCAGTCTTCCATGTATGACATCCTCCGGCACAAGGGACGAGGGTGGCATACTCACAGTGTTCTGTGGAAGACCTGGGCAAGCTATTGCAATGGATTGATTGATTGATTGATTGATTGATTGATTGATTGATTGACTGATTGACTGATTGACATAATTTCCGAATATGACGTATAGCACAAACTGCACTTACTCTTTCTATCCACATGAAGGCAGAGCATCTAAACTGCCGTAGGCTGCCGTCCCAACCATGTCTACTCAGAAGTAAGCCTCAATGTGTTCAATGCGTCTTACTCCCAGGAAAGTTTCTTTAGGACTGCAGCTTTCAAAAACTCATGGGAAAAAATAATCCCTGAATATATCATATGTGATACTATGCTTATTTCACACAAACAACAACAATAACAACACAGAAACAAACACCCTCTTGTGGACGGAAAGTGTAAGAACAGGTTCAAGTTGCGCAGCCAAAATAGCTTTTAACTGCATCTGTTTTAATGCATACTTTAGAAGGGGGGGGGGGGGCTTCAAACAACTTACAAAGATTATTAATTAATTAAAATTAATTAAATTAATTAAAATAAAATTACAAAGATTATTAATTAATTAAAATTAATTAAATTAATTAAAATAAAATTAATTAAAGTAAAATTAATTAAAATAATAAAAATAATTTAATTAATAATTAAAATTATTAATGTTATCTGCACACACAGTACTCGGAGCTGGTTCCTTCTTTCAGATCTTCCCCCCATTCTTTTGATCTTACCCACTAATAATGGGTATAAATCCCCATACTGTACAGCCATCGAGGCGTGGGGCCCAATCATAAATATTTTTGGGCCGAGACGTGGGTTCTGATCCGAAGCCTGAAGACCGAACATGGAGCATCCAACTGGAGCATGTGCAAAGAATGCCAAGGGTTCGAATCATGGCATTTCCCAAATGGGAGAGCCAGGAATATATGATAATAAATACATCATTATATAAAACCTGATGGTTTTACAGTGCAATCCTCTTTGTGTCTACTCAGAAGTAAGTTCCACGAGTTCAATGGGGCTTCCTGCTGGGAAATGGGGCAGGCTGGATTGAAGTCCTGTTGTTGCCACAAGTCTCTAAAAGCTTGACTTCAAGGAATGGTGATGGATGCTGGAAATGGGGCAATAGATGTACATAGGGGTGGGCTGCAGAAGGTGCCATGGGGGTCAAATGCCCCAAGACCTCAGATACTCTGATACTAGGATCACACCAAAGACCTATCCTATTCAGGCTGTCCTAGTCCCCAATTTTCCAGAGCTGGTAAATTGTGGGGAGTGCGCAGTATCCTGTGGGAGGGCCAGTCACTGGGGCCATCTCAAAGTATGGGATCACAGGTTCCTTTATCATGTAGCTGCCTTGTGGATACACTGGAAATTGGGACAGGATTTGGTCCTAAATTGGGATTTTGCTCTGCTAAGAATTCAGATAAAGCCACCACCTGGATCACTTTGCAGTGGGGGAATTTCAGAGTATATTTTCGAATGTTCTTAGGATTTTGTGCACTGCTTTGGGGATTTTGGGGTTTGGCATTTTGGATACTGGAATTGGATTCGGGGGATTTGGATTTGAGATGTGTCAGGACCATTCATGAACTCGTAATTTCCCCACATCACCCTCTGCCCACATACCCCACACCACAAATGAAGAAGCACAACAGCCAGGTTTGGAGCTTTGGATTCCAACTTTATTGTTTGATTAGTGGCTCCAACCATATAGGAGAAGCACCTTCGGGATCAGGCAGCGGTCCTGGCTTCCCAGGGATGGTGGCCACCCTCTGGATGCTTCATGGTGATGGACGTGTCCGTCCATCAGCACTTCATTTTGAGGTGTTCGTTGTTGGCCACCATCATTCTGGCCAGGAAGGTCATGCTCTCTCCAAACTGGAGCACCTTGGAACGGTTATTCGCCAGTTCTGCCAAGACGTTATTGACTTCGGTGGTATCGATCGGATTCTGTGGTCAAGAAGGAGAAGCGGAGTATGTTACGGAAGGGCCTCAAAGAGGACATTGTGGGATTTTTTGAGCCTGTGCACTACAGACACACACACAAGTCCCAAACCCACATTTGCACATAGTACACGGGAAGTACACGGGAAGGCATGCTTGCCTGGACATTGACTCATTTGCAGTGCAATCCTAATCCTGCTTTAGGCTGGGACCAAACCCGTTGAGTCCAGAGCTGGGCTGGGGGAGTCCTAAAAGTGCCATTAGGCACATGGCGAGTGGCTTAGGTCATGCGCCTGCACCGCTGCGAGAACTGGGATGTGGCGGAATTGTGCTTGTCTATACTGGTTAGGATGGCACCCCTAATTCAATGGGGTCTGCTTGCAGGAAAGTTTGCAGAAGCTTATAGCCCCCACCCCCATCATTTAAGGTATACCTTTAGGTTACGGAGGGAGGGTCAATCGGGAAGAACCCCAAATGCTGACTTCTCCAGCTGACCCAGTGTCCCTCAACCCCCCTTGAAACCCATTTCCTCCACCCGGTACCTCCCAGTCCCCCAAGAAGTCCATGCATCGAACCATGGACTCTATCCCCTCCAGCCATCTTGCTTCGCGCCACCCCCTCAAGACCCACAAGATGGGAATCAACTTTGCCTAATGATGGATCCGACCCAGCCCTCCTCACCGCAATCCAGTTGGGCAGCTGCTCCCGGATCAGCTTCTCCAGATTGCCCTGGGTGATGGTGTAGCTCCCTCCGCTCTTATTCGAGTATTGGTTGTAGGAGGTGACAACTGCGGTCAAATGACTTTCCAGATCTGAACCTCCCATGTTGAGCCGGATGGGAATCTATCAAGAGAAGAGGCAGATCAATGGGGTGGGGAATGGAGTTAATGGGGGGCTCTCATCCACAGGAACATCCCCCCACTTGTCAACTGGAAGCATGTTTTCCAAGAGGGCAGGAGGGATGGAGACTGGCATCCGATGGACCTGAAAACCGCTATGAGAGTATTCATGGACCACGTCTTTCCAAATGGTGGTGCTGCGGCTGGTACGCCAGGGTTCGATAAACAGGTTTTGTTTTGAAGCATCACGAAACCTTATGCGCCGGTTGGAGAATCACACGCACCGCAAGCTGCACCAAGATTCCCTTATCGCTATCAGAGCTGGGAAATTGCCCTGAAATGGTGACTCTAAAATGTCACTCTGAAAGAAAGAGTTCAGAGGGACCTTAGAGGTCATCTAGTCTAACCCTGTGCAGTGGAAGACACTCCTCAATTCCCCTGAAGAAGAAACATCGAAGAAAGATCAAGACAAGCCTAAGGGATTTCTATGGAATCTAAGCACATTTCTCAGGGGTCCCTGATATATTCTCAGCTGGGGGCATCAGGTGAAGGGACCCCAAATCATTCGCTGTTGGCACCAAGTGGTGATCACTGGGGGAAAAATATCACCTCAATCCCTCTGCACACTTCCCTTGGTGCAAAGAATGGGACCGATTTCTGAGTAAGCACAAGTGGGTTGCCCCATCTCGAGTGGGAAACGCAAGTCACCCCAGATTTGGACTCACCTTCGTGGATCAAGGACAGAAGGACGAGAGGAGAGTCAGATGAGATGAAGGTTCCCCACCAACGTCCCTGGTCTTATACTCTTCTCTGGGGTCAGGATTCCACCCCCGGTGACACAATCTGCTGCCTGGCCCTATGGCATCCCGGTATCCCTTTCCTCTCCCCGCCCCTCCTCAAGGTCTTCCGGAAATCGCTTTGGGGTTAGGTTTCAACTTGTGGTGACTCACCAATTTGGGGGAACAAGCCTTCCAGGTGTATGTTGTTCCTGTATCGTCTGTTACTCAAGCCTGGCCTGGGACCAGTTGCTGCAAAGACCTCCCTATCATGACCGCCTAGACGTCATAGAAGTGGCACCCCTTTCGCTTGGGTTTCAACTTGGGGTGACACATAATTTTGGGGTAACAAGCCTCAAAGCTGAGTTTTTTCTTATTATTGTCTGTTACTCATATCTGGCCCAAAGGAAGTTTTGGACTCTGTTTCGTGAACATCTAAGTCATGGACCCCACGGTCCACCAAGAGACCTTGCAGAGTTTGGAGAGGAAAAGTGCCCAAACTGGGTTTTCATCACTGAACCAAGGAGACCGAGGGCTCCATCCTGACTAATTTAGGCTGGCATAACTCACCTGGCATAACTTTCCTTGGTAGCAGTGGTAGGTCAGCGTATGCCTGCGCACTGGCCTAACCTTCCCAGGAATGGCACAGAAGTGATACGCCCAGGTTGGAAACCATACTTATGCCAGGGCTTATCCAGCATAAGTCCCGTGCTGGTCCGGGGGTTTCACAAAAGTGGCATAAAGCACTTCTGCGCCACTCCTGGGCGGTTAGGCCAGTCCAACAGGGTGACCTTATGACTGGAAATTCCCGGATTTTGACTGGATTTCTTTGGGACAAACTTGTGCACAAGTTCCATGCTGGCCTGGGGGTGTCACAAATATGCATGCACTGGCCTCCCCAGGCCACAACAGAACTGGGTAGACGGGTTTAAATTAGTTAGGATTATACCCAATGTATTAATTACAAGGTAGTAATTAATTAATTAATTACACTAGGCTAAAAGAGAGGATATCAGCGGGGGGGGGGGTTCTGTTTGCTAAATTGCATTTTAATGACGATAATGCAGACAATAGTCAAGGTTAAGGTATCATATGTCTTATTTATTGTGTGTAAGTCTGCTTCTTAAGAATTAGTAGCAATTTCCTAAGAACTCGAGCATGGCGCTCATGACGTGCGACGCAGGTGGCCGCTCTGAGCCGGTGCCTTTAACCCTCGGCGGGATGAGCCAGACCAATGATCAGCCGCTACCTGTTGATGTGTTGCCTCTTGATGGGAACCCTGGCAAGGTTGTGAATGGAATATTGGATGAGCTGACCAGATGTCGTCACCACAAAAAGAGGGCAAAATGTAGGACGGGATAAAGCAGAAGCTAAAAACACTCAAATATATGGCTTTTATGTGGTTATCTCCATCTTACTAGCAGAATTTAGCCATCATTGCAGCAGGAAAAGTTCAAGATAATTTGAGGGCACTGGGCAGCACCGGGCACCAGAAGGAGTGGGCAGCACTGGCCACCTCTACCAGACCACGGGCACCATTAAGCAGTGGACATCAGAGGGTAGTGCACAGCAGCAGGCACCAGTTGGCATCCCTACCAGTCACCAGTAAGTTCCACTGGGAACTACCCAGCAGTGGGCACCTCCAGGCACCACCCAGCAGCAGGCAGCAGTGGGCACCAAACACCCCTACTGAACAGCAGGCATTGCTTTTGGCCACCACCAGGCACCACTGCACAGTGGGCAGTGGACACTACTGGGCATCAGCAGGCATCCCTACCAGGCACCAACCAGCAGTGGGCACAATTAGGCACCAACCAGCAGTGGGGACCTCTGGGCATCACCCAGCAGCAGGCAACAGCGGGCACCAAACATCCCTACTGAACAGCAGGCATTGCTACTGGCCACCACGCACCACCACATAGTGGGCAGTGGACACTACTGGGTATCAGCAGGCATCCCTACCAGGCACCAACCAGCAGTGGGCACCTCTGGGCACCAGGCATCCCTACTGAACACTTGGCAACTCTACTGGCCACCACCAGGCACTAAACAACACCAGGCACTACCAGGCTTCCTTTCTGGATACCAGGGACCCCTGGACACCAAATATGTCCTTATGGGGTCCTCACATCACAGAATGGCTGAGTTCCCCAAACGTATGCTTCTAGGTCCAGGGTTTGGGCTGGGTGTTGATCAGTCAGTCTTCAGTGTGAAGTATAGAGACAAAAACACATTGCACCCCCTTTCACCCCTTTAGGGGTTAAATTTCTTTTAAAAAATGTCTTCTTTATGGGTGTTCACATCACAAAGGAAGACCCTCCCCAAATTTCATGGTCTTGATCCAGGGAGTTGGGCTGGGATTTGAGGAGTCCGTGAAAAAGAGGACACGACCCACACGTGTCCATATATGCTGTTTGTCGGGTACCTTTTCCTTGTTGCTTTCTTCTGCTTCCGAAGAATCAGCAGAGATTTCCTGAGAAAGAGTCAAAGTCAACAAGCAGCCTATATAAAAGTGGGATTACCAGAAATGGGTTCTCGGGCTTGGCTGGCGGATCCTTGAGACTGTCGCTGGAGACATCCCTGTATGTGTGTGTTTATAGCTAATTTTATAATAAAGGTGAAGGTAAAGCTCCAGTTGTGACCAACTGTAGGGTGCGGTGCTCAACCCCATCTCAAACCCCATATATATTATATTTCTAGCAGAAAGCGTACCTGCATTGTGGGAGTAAAATTCCCCCATCTGCAATCCCCCTATGGCGCAACATCCCCCCTGCACATCATCCCCCCATGTGCATCAACCCCCATACACAACTTCCCCCATACGCAACTTCCCTCATGCGCATCTGTCCCCCAAGCGCAACGTCCCCACATGCACATCAACCCCCATGCGCATCAACCCCCCATGCGCAACATCGCCCATGCACATCAGTCCCCATGCACATCGACCCCCATGCGCAGCATTCTCCCCAGTTCAACCTCTTCCTCTGAACAGCATCCACCCAGTGCACCAGGCACCAAGCACCACATTGGCTGGAGGTTGGTCAGTCTTCCATGTATGACATCCTCCGGCACAAGGGACGAGGGTGGCATACTCACAGTGTTCTGTGGAAGACCTGGGCAAGCTATTGCAATGGATTGATTGATTGATTGATTGATTGATTGATTGATTGATTGATTGATTGATTGACATAATTTCCGAATATGACGTATAGCACAAACTGCACTTACTCTTTCTATCCACATGAAGGCAGAGCATCTAAACTGCCGTAGGCTGCCGTCCCAACCATGTCTACTCAGAAGTAAGCCTCAAAGTGTTCAATGCGTCTTACTCCCAGGAAAGTTTCTTTAGGACTGCAGCTTTCAAAAACTCATGGGAAAAAATAATCCCTGAATATATCATATGTGATACTATGCTTATTTCACACAAACAACAACAATAACAACACAGAAACAAACACCCTCTTGTGGACGGAAAGTGTAAGAACAGGTTCAAGTTGCGCAGCCAAAATAGCTTTTAACTGCATCTGTTTTAATGCATACTTTAGAAGGGGGGGGGCTTCAAACAACTTACAAAGATTATTAATTAATTAAAATTAATTAAATTAATTAAAATAAAATTAATTAAAGTAAAATTAATTAAAATAATAAAAATAATGTAATTAATAATTAAAATTATTAATGTTATCTGCACACACAGTACTCGGAGCTGGTTCCTTCTTTTGGATCTTCCCCCCATACTTTTGATCTTACCCACTAATAATGGGTATAAATCCCCATACTGTACAGCCATCGAGGCGTGGGGCCCAATCATAAATATTTTTGGGCCGAGACGTGGGTTCTGATCCGAAGCCTGAAGACCGAACATGGAGCATCCAACTGGAGCATGTGCAAAGAATGCCAAGGGTTCGAATCATGGCATTTCCCAAATGGGAGAGCCAGGAATATATGATAATAAATACGTCATTATATAAAACGTGATGGTTTTACAGTGCAATCCTCTTTGTGTCTACTCAGAAGTAAGTTCCACGAGTTCAATGGGGCTTCCTGCTGGGAAATGGGGCAGGCTGGATTGAAGTCCTGTTGTTGCCACAAGTCTCTAAAAGCTTGACTTCAAGGAATGGTGATGGATGCTGGAAATGGGGCAATAGATGTACATAGGGGTGGGCTGCAGAAGGTGCCATGGGGGTCAAATGCCCCAAGACCTCAGATACTCTGATATTAGGATCACACCAAAGACCTATCCTATTCAGGCTGTCCTAATCCCCAATTTTCCAGAGCTGGTAAATTGTGGGGAGTGCGCAGTATCCTGTCGGAGGGGCAATCACTGGGGCCATCTCAAAGTATGGGATCACAGGTTCCTTTATCATGTAGCTGCCTTGTGGATACACTGGAAACTGGGACAGGATTTGGTCCTAAATTGGGATTTTGCTCTGCTAAGAATTCAGATAAAGCCACCACCTGGATCACTTTGCAATGGGGGAATTTCAGAGTATATTTTCGAATGTTCTTAGGATTTCGTGCACTGCTTTGGGGATTTTGGGGTTTGGCATTTTGGATACTGGAATTGGATTCGGGGGATTTGGATTTGAGATGTGTCAGGACCATTCATGAACTCGTAATTTCCCCGCATCACCCTCTGCCCACATACCCCACACCACAAATGAAGAAGCACAACAGCCAGGTTTGGAGCTTTGGATTCCAACTTTATTGTTTGATTAGTGGCTCCAACCATATAGGAGAAGCACCTTCGGGATCAGGCAGCGGTCCTGGCTTCCCAGGGATGGTGGCCACCCTCTGGATGCTTCATGGTGATGGACGTGTCCGTCCATCAGCACTTCATTTTGAGGTGTTCGTTGTTGGCCACCATCATTCTGGCCAGGAAGGTCATGCTCTCTCCAAACTGGAGCACCTTGGAACGGTTATTCGCCAGTTCTGCCAAGACGTTATTGACTTCGGTGGTATCGATCGGATTCTGTGGTCAAGAAGGAGAAGCGCAGTATGTTACGGAAGGGCCTCAAAGAGGACATTCTGGGATTTTTTGAGCCTGTGCACTACAGACACACACACAAGTCCCAAAACCACATTTGCACATAGTACACGGGAAGTACACGGGAAGGCATGCTTGCCTGGACATTGACTCATTTGCAGTGCAATCCTAATCCTGGTTTAGGCTGGGACCAAACCCGTTGAGTCCAGAGCTGGGCTGGGGGAGTCCTAAAAGTGCCATTAGGCACATGGCGAGTGGCTTAGGTCATGCGCCTGCACCGCTGCGAGAACTGGGATGTGGCGGAATTGTGCTTGTCTATACTGGTTAGGATGGCACCCCTAATTCAATGGGGTCTGCTTGCAGGAAAGTTTGCAGAAGCTTATAGCCCCCACCCCCATCATTTAAGGTATACCTTTAGGTTACGGAGGGAGGGTCAATCGGGAAGAACCCCAAATGCTGACTTCTCCAGCTGACCAAGTGTCCCTCAACCCCCCTTGAAACCCATTTCCTCCACCCGGTACCTCCCAGTCCCCCAAGAAGTCCATGCATCGAACCATGGACTCTATCCCCTCCAGCCATCTTGCTTCGCGCCACCCCCTCAAGACCCACAAGATGGGAATCAACTTTGCCTAATGATGGATCCGACCCAGCCCTCCTCACCGCAATCCAGTTGGGCAGCTGCTCCCGGATCAGCTTCTCCAGATTGCCCTGGGTGATGGTGTAGCTCCCTCCGCTCTTATTCGAGTATTGGTTGTAGGAGGTGACAACTGCGGTCAAATGATTTTCCAGATCTGAACCTTCCATGTTGAGCCGGATGGGAATCTATCAAGAGAAGAGGCAGATCAATGGGGTGGGGAATGGAGGTAATGGGGTCTCATCCACAGGAACATCCCCCCACTTGTCAACTGGAAGCATGTTTTCCAAGAGGGCAGGAGGGATGGAGACTGGCATCCGATGGACCTGAAAACCGCTATGAGAGTATTCATGGACCACGTCTTTCCAAATGGTGGTGCTGCGGCTGGTACGCCAGGGTTCGATAAACAGGTTTTGTTTTGAGGCATCACGAAACCTTATGCGCCGGTTGGAGAATCACACGCACCGCAAGCTGCACCAAGATTCCCTTATCGCTATCAGAGCTGGGAAATTGCCCTGAAATGGTGACTCTAAAATGTCACTCTGAAAGAAAGAGTTCAGAGGGACCTTAGAGGTCATCTAGTCTAACCCTGTGCAGTGGAAGACACTCCTCAATTCCCCTGAAGAAGAAACATCGAAGAAAGATCAAGACAAGCCTAAGGGATTTCTATGGAATCTAAGCACATTTCTCAGGGGTCCCTGATATATTCTCAGCTGGTGACATCAGGTGAAGGGACCCCAAATCATTCGCTGTTGGCACCAAGTGGTGATCACTGGGGGGAAAATATCACCTCAATCCCTCTGCACACTTCCCTTGGTGCAAAGAATGGGACCGATTTCTGAGTAAGCACAAGTGGGTTGCCCCATCTCGAGTGGGAAACGCAAGTCACCCCAGATTTGGACTCACCTTCGTGGATCAAGGACAGAAGGATGAGAGGAGAGTCAGATGAGATGAAGGTTCCCCACTGACGTCCCTGGTCTTATACTCTTCTCCGGGGTCAGGATTCCACCCCCTGTGACACAATCTGCTGCCTGGCCCTATGGCATCCCGGTATCCCTTTCCTCTCCCCGCCCCTCCTCAAGGTCTTCCAGAAATCGCTTTGGGGTTAGGTTTCAACTTGTGGTGACTCACCCATTTTTGGGAACAAGCCTTCAGGTTGTATGTTGGTCCCTTATCATCGGTTACTCAAGCCTGGCCTGGGACCAGGTGCTGCAAAGACCTCCCTTTCTTGACCGCAGAGAAGTGGCACAGAGAAATCATAGCAGTGGCTCCCCTTTTTCTTGGGTTTCCACTTGGGGTGACTCATAATTTTGGGGTAACAAGCTTCAAAGTTGAGTTTTTTATTATTATTGCCTGTTACTCAAGTCTGGCCCAAAGAAAGCTTTGGGCTCTGTTTCGTGAACTCATACAAGGCATCTAAGAGCACAATGCTAACCATGTCTACTCAAAAGTAAGCCCCATTATGTTCAGTGGGTCTTCCTCCCAAGAAAGTGTCTTTCAGATTGCAGCCATAGAGAGCAATCCTAACCATGTCTACTCAAAAGTAAGCCCCATTGTGTTCATTGGGTCTGACTCCCAGGAAAGTGTCTTTAAGAGTCATGCACCCCATGGTCCATCAAGTGACCTTGCAGAGTTTGGAGAGGGCATCACTAGTGCCCCCGAAATGGCAACAATTGGGGGCAGAGGTGGGTCAAGTTTGGCTTCTACATCTCATCTCATCCTCAGAAGACCACTATGTGGATGATCTGCTTCCCACCATCCTGGCACCCACCCTGGTTACTGAAGGTCCATCTTATGGCCATGGGATGGTCATGGCTACTGGAAGGTCCATCTTATGGTCATGGGATGGAAGGAGGCGGTGGGCTCAATCTTGACTAATCGAGGATGGCGTAACTCATCTGGCATAAGGCGATGTGTGGAGTTTGGTGGATACCATCAAGGCACAAGGAGGACAAGACACTCCCAAAATGTAGGACATGCAAGGAAAATGTAGGACATGATAAAATAAAAGCCCAAAACAGCCATATATATTGCTTTCAAGTGATACTTTATATATTATTGTTGCAATCCTTGATAGATAGATAGATAGATAGATAGATAGATAGATAGATAGATAGATAGATAGATAGATAGATAGATAGATAGATAGATAGATAGATAGATAGATAGATGTTGTTGCAATCCTGTATATATTGTTGCAATACTTTATATATTATTGTTCCAGTTACTGTTGCAAATTGTTGGAAAAGACCATTTTCTTGGAGTCAGATTCATTGAACACAACCGGACTTACATTTGAGTAGACACAGTTAGGACTGTGCTCTATATTGTTTATTAAATTTAAAACTATTAGATCTACCCTACAATCCAGAGTAACGAGGAGAGCACGTAAGAGACATTATGTGCACCTGTAGTTATGGCACCACCTAGTGGAAACCTATGGGAAATTCATATTGCAATCCAGAGTAACTTGTTCTTACACTGGAGCAAGGACTCCCCAGAGTTACTCTGGACTGCACCCAATATTTAACACAACTAGATTTCCGAAGAAACACACAGTTCCTACGTATCTCTGGCGCGTATCGGAGATTACTGAACTTATCAGTAGGTAAGATATCGTAGGGGAGTTATTGGCGGCGCCTGATTGCTAAGTTGCCTTTTAATGGTGATAATGCAGGAAACAGATTTAGGGTAATAACATTTTATGGGATCTTTTTACTGCTTCTTGTTAAGTAATACTGATTTACCCATAAAGTAAAGTCAAGATTGAGCTCATTGTCTGCCTTTTCCTACGAACTCCAACCGTTGAGTGTCTGTTTTGGGGTTGGGTTTCAACTCGGAGTTACAGACCCATAACTTGTGATAACTGTTTCTTTTGGATCTTCCCCCCATACTTTTGATCTTTCCCACTAATAATGGGTATAAATCCCCATACTGTACAGCCATCGAGGCGTGGGGCCCAATCATAAATATTTTTGGGCCGAGACGTGGGTTCTGATCCGAAGCCTGAAGACCGAACATGGAGCATCCAACTGGAGCATGTTCAAAGAATGCCAAGGGTTCGAATCATGGCATTTCCCAAATGGGAGAGCCAGGAATATATGATAATAAATACATCATTATATAAAACCTGATGGTTTTACAGTGCAATCCTCTTTGTGTCTACTCAGAAGTAAGTTCCACGAGTTCAATGGGGCTTCCTGCTGGGAAATGGGGCAGGCTGGATTGAAGTCCTGTTGTTGCCACAAGTCTCTAAAAGCTTGACTTCAAGGAATGGTGATGGATGCTGGAAATGGGGCAATAGATGTACATAGGGGTGGGCTGCAGAAGGTGCCATGGGGGTCAAATGCCCCAAGACCTCAGATACTCTGATACTAGGATCACACCAAAGACCTATCCTATTCAGGCTGTCCTAATCCCCAATTTTCCAGAGCTGGTAAATTGTGGGGAGTGCGCAGTACCCTGTCGGAGGGGCAATCACTGGGGCCATCTCAAAGTATGGGATCACAGGTTCCTTTATCATGTAGCTGCCTTGTGGATACACTGGAAATTGGGACAGGATTTGGTCCTAAATTGGGATTTTGCTCTGCTAAGAATTCAGATAAAGCCACCACCTGGATCACTTTGCAATGGGGGAATTTCAGAGTATATTTTCGAATATTCTTAGGATTTCGTGCACTTCTTTGGGGATTTTGGGGTTTGGCATTTTGGATATTGGAATTGGATTCGGGGGATTTGGATTTGAGATGTGTCAGGACCATTCATGAACTCGTAATTTCCCCGCATCACCCTCTGCCCACATACCCCACACCACAAATGAAGAAGCACAACAGCCAGGTTTGGAGCTTTGGATTCCAACTTTATTGTTTGATTAGTGGCTCCAACCATATAGGAGAAGCACCTTCGGGATCAGGCAGCGGTCCTGGCTTCCCAGGGATGGTGGCCACCCTCTGGATGCTTCACGGTGATGGACGTGTCCGTCCATCAGCACTTCATTTTGAGGTGTTCGTTGTTGGCCACCATCATTCTGGCCAGGAAGGTCATGCTCTCTCCAAACTGGAGCACCTTGGAACGGTTATTCGCCAGTTCTGCCAAGACGTTATTGACTTCGGTGGTATCGATCGGATTCTGTGGTCAAGAAGGAGAAGCGGAGTATGTTACGGAAGGGCCTCAAAGAGGACATTCTGGGATTTTTTGAGTCTGTGCAGTACAGATACATGCACAAGTCCCAAACCCACATTTGCACAAAGTACACGGGAAGTACACGGGAAGGCATGCTTGCCTGGACAGTGACTCATTTGCAGTGCAATCCTAATCCTGGTTTAGGCTGGGACTAAACCCGTTGAGTCCAGAGCTGGGCTGGGGGAGTCCTAAAAGTGCCATTAGGCACATGGCGAGTGGCTTAGGTCATGCGCCTGCACCGCTGCGAGAACTGGGATGTGGCGGAATTGTGCTTGTCTATACTGGTTAGGATGGCACCCCTAATTCAATGGGGTCTGCTTGCAGGAAAGTTTGCAGAAGCTTATAGCCCCCACCCCCATCATTTAAGGTAGACCATTAGGTTACGGAGGGAGGGTCAATCGGGAAGAACCCCAAATGCTGACTTCTCCAGCTGACCCAGTGTCCCTCAACCCCCCTTGAAACCCATTTCCTCCACCCGGTACCTCCCAGTCCCCCAAGAAGTCCATGCATCGAACCATGCACTCTATCCCCTCCAGCCATCTTGCTTCGCGCCACCCCCTCAAGACCCACAAGATGGGAATCAACTTTGCCTAATGATGGATCCGACCCAGCCCTCCTCACCGCAATCCAGTTGGGCAGCTGCTCCCGGATCAGCTTCTCCAGATTGCCCTGGGTGATGGTGTAGCTCCCTCCGCTCTTATTCGAGTATTGGTTGTAGAAGGTGACAAGTGAGCTGAGATTGTTTTCCAATGTTGTACCTGCCATGATGAGCCGGTTGGAAACCTAGGGAGGGAAGACCCAGATCAGTGGGGTGGGGAATGGAGTTAATGGGGGGCTCTCATCCACAGGAACATCCCCCCACTTGTCAACTGGAAGCATGTTTTCCAAGAGGGCAGGAGGGATGGAGACTGGCATCCGATGGACCTGAAAACCGCTATGAGAGTATTCATGGACCACGTCTTTCCAAATGGTGGTGCTGCGGCTGGTACGCCAGGGTTCGATAAACAGGTTTTGTTTTGAAGCATCACGAAACCTTATGCGCCGGTTGGAGAATCACACGCACCGCAAGCTGCACCAAGATTCCCTTATCGCTATCAGAGCTGGGAAATTGCCCTGAAATGGTGACTCTAAAATGTCACTCTGAAACAAAGAGTTCAGAGGGACCTTAGAGGTCGTCTAGTCTAACCCTGTGCAGTGGAAGACACTCCTCAATTCCCCTGAAGAAGAAACATCGAAGAAAGATCAAGACAAGCCTAAGGGATTTCTATGGAATCTAAGCACATTTCGCAGGGGTCCCTGATATATTCTCAGCTGGGGGCATCAGGTGAAGGGACCCCAAATCATTCGCTGTTGGCACCAAGTGGTGATCACTGGGGGAAAATATCACCTCAATCTCTCTGCACACTTCCCTTGGTGCAAAGAATGGGACCGATTTCTGAGTAAGCACAAGCGGGTTGCCCCATCTCGAGTGGGAAACGCAAGTCACCCCAGATTTGGACTCACCTTCGTGGATCAAGGACAGAAGGACGAGAGGAGAGTCAGATGAGATGAAGGTTCCCCACCGACGTCCCTGGTCTTATACTCTTCTCTGGGGTCAGGATTCCACCCCCTGTGACACAATCTGCTGCCTGGCCCTATGGCATCCCGGTATCCCTTTCCTCTCCCCGCCCCTCCTCAAGGTCTTCCGGAAATCGCTTTGGGGTTAGGTTTCCACTTGTGGTGACTCACCAACTTTTGGGAACAAGCCTTCAAGTTGTATGTTGTTCCTGTATCGTCTGTTACTCAAGCCTGGCCTGGGACCAGTTGCTGCAAAGACCTCCCTATCATGACCGCATAGACGTCATAGAAGTGGCACCCCTTCGAACCATGCACTCTATCCCCTCCAGCCATCTTGCTTCGCGCCACCCCCTCAAGACCCACAAGATGGGAATCAACTTTGCCTAATGATGGATCCGACCCAGCCCTCCTCACCGCAATCCAGTTGGGCAGCTGCTCCCGGATCAGCTTCTCCAGATTGCCCTGGGTGATGGTGTAGCTCCCTCCGCTCTTATTCGAGTATTGGTTGTAGAAGGTGACAACTGCGGTCAAATGATTTTCCAGATCTGAACCTCCCATGTTGAGCCGGATGGGAATCTATCAAGAGAAGAGGCAGATCAATGGGTTGGGGAATGGAGGTAATGGGGTCTCATCCACAGGAACATCCCCCCACTTGTCAACTGGAAGCGTGTTTTTTCCAACTGGGCAGTAGGGATGGAGACCGGCATCTAATGGGCCTGAAAGCCGCCATGTGAGAATTTCCGAATGATGGTGCGCCAGGTTTAGACAAACAGGTTTTGTCAGCTGTTGAAGCATCACGAACCCTTATGCGCCTGTCGGAGAATCACATGCACCGCGAGCAGCACTGAGAATCCCTTATCGCTATCAGATCTGGGAAACTGCGATTCTAAAACGTCACACAAAGCAAATGTCACTCCAAAAGTGAGAGTTCAGAGGGACCTTAGAGGTCATCTAGCCTTATCCTCCGCAGTGGACGCCACTCCTCAATTCCCCTTAAGAAGAAACGTTGAAGGAATGTCAAGACAAGCCAAAGGGATTTCTATGGGATCTAAGCACATTT
This sequence comes from Cryptoblepharus egeriae, assembly GCA_030015325.1. Classification (NCBI taxonomy): domain Eukaryota; kingdom Metazoa; phylum Chordata; class Lepidosauria; order Squamata; family Scincidae; genus Cryptoblepharus; species Cryptoblepharus egeriae. The sequence continues at coordinate 9,260,147 of JAREYC010000018.1, read as the reverse complement.
CTCCGGGGTCCCTGATGTATTCTCACCTGGCGGCAACAGGGGAAGGTACCCCAAATCACTGTTGGCACCAAGTGGCGATCGCTGGGGGAAAATATCACCTCAATCCCTCTGCGCACTGCCCTTGGTGCAAAGAATGGGACTGACTTCTGAGTAAGCACAACCGGGTTGTCCTGCAAGTACACAACCTCGAGTGGGAAACACAAGTCTCCCCAGAATTGAACTCAGCTTCGTGGATTAAGGACAGAAGGACGAGAGGAGAGTCAGATGAGATGAAGGTTCCCCACCGACATCCCTGGTCTTATACTCTTCTCCGGGGTTCAGGATTCCAACCCCCGTGACACAATCTGCTGCCTGGCCCTATGGCATCCCGATAGCCCTTTCCTCTCCCTGCCCCTCCTCAAGATCTTCCTGAAGTGGCATCCCTTTGGGGTTAGGTTTCAACTTGTGGTGACTCACCAATTTGGGGGAACAAGCCTTCCAGGTGTATGTTGTTCCTGTATCGTCTGTTACTCAAGCCTGGCCTGGGACCAGTTGCTGCAAAGACCTCCCTATCATGACCGCATAGACGTCATAGAAGTGGCACCCCTTTCGCTTGGGTTTCAACTTGGGGTGACACATAATTTGGGGGTAACAAGCCTCAAAGCTGAGTTTTTTCTTATTATTGTCTGTTACTCATATCTGGCCCAAAGGAAGTTTTGGACTCTGTTTCGTGAACATCTAAGTCATGGACCCCACGGTCCACCAAGTGCCAAAACTGGGTTTTCATCACTGAACCAAGGAGACCGAGGGCACCATCCTGACTAATTTAGGCTGGCATAACTCACCTGGCATAACTTTCCTTGGTAGCAGTGGTAGGTCAGCGTATGCCTGCGCACTGGCCTAACCTTCCCAGGAATGGCACAGAAGTGATACGCCCAGGTTGGAAACCATACTTATGCCAGGGCTTATCCAGCATAAGTCCCGTGCTGGTCGGGGGGTTTCACAAAAGTGGCATAAAGCACTTCTGCGCCACTCCTGGGCGGTTAGGCCAGTCCAACAGGGTGACCTTATGACTGGAAATTCCCGGATTTTGACGGGATTTCTTTGGGACAAACTTGTGCACAAGTTCCATGCTGGCCTGGGGGTGTCACAAATATGCATGCACTGGCCTCCCCAGGCCACAACAGAACTGGGTAGACGGGTTTAAATTAGTTAGGATTATACCCAATGTATTAATTACACTAGGCTAAAAGAGAGGATATCAGCGGGGGGCGGGGTTCTGTTTGCTAAATTGCATTTTAATGACGATAATGCAGACAATAGTCAAGGTTAAGGTATCATATGTCTTATTTATTGTGTGTAAGTCTGCTTCTTAAGAATTAGTAGCAATTTCCTAAGAACTCGAGCATGGCGCTCATGACGTGCGACGCAGGTGGCCGCTCTGAGCCGGTGCCTTTAACCCTCGGCGGGATGAGCCAGACCAATGATCAGCCGCTACCTGTTGACGTGTTGCCTCTTGATGGGAACCCTGGCAAGGTTGTGAATGGAATATTGGATGAGCTGACCAGATGTCGTCACCACAAAAAGAGGGCAAAATGTAGGACGGGATAAAGCAGAAGCTAAAAACACTCAAATATATGGCTTTCATGTGGTTATCTCCATCTTACTAGCAGAATTTAGCCATCATTGCAGCAGTAAAAGTTCCAGATAATTTGAGGGCACTGGGCAGCACCGGGCACCAGAAGGAGTGGGCAGCACTGGCCACCTCTACCAGACCACGGGCACCATTAAGCAGTGGACATCAGAGGGTAGTGCACAGCAGCAGGCACCAGTTGGCATCCCTCCCAGTCACCAGTAAGTTCCACTGGGAACTACCCAGCAGTGGGCACCTCCAGGCACCACCCAGCAGCAGGCAGCAGCGGGCACCAAACACCCCTACTGAACAGCAGGCATTGCTTTTGGCCACCACCAGGCACCACTGCACAGTGGGCAGTGGACACTACTGGGCATCAGCAGGCATCCCTACCAGGCACCAACCAGCAGTGGGCACAATTAGGCACCAACCAGCAGTGGGGACCTCTGGGCATCACCCAGCAGCAGGCAACAGCGGGCACCAAACATCCCTACTGAACAGCAGGCATTGCTACTGGCCACCACGCACCACCACATAGTGGGCAGTGGACACTACTGGGTATCAGCAGGCATCCCTACCAGGCACCAACCAGCAGTGGGCACCTCTGGGCACCAGGCATCCCTACTGAACACTTGGCAACTCTACTGGCCACCACCAGGCACTAAACAACACCAGGCACTACCAGGCTTCCTTTCTGGATACCAGGGACCCCTGGACACCAAATATGTTCTTATGGGGTCCTCACATCACAGAATGGCTGAGTTCCCCAAACGTATGCTTCTAGGTCCAGGGTTTGGGCTGGGTGTTGATCAGTCAGTCTTCAGTGTGAAGTATAGAGACAAAAACACATTGCACCCCCTTTCACCCCTTTAGGGGTTAAATTTCTTTTTAAAAATGCGTTCTTTATGGGTGTTCACATCACAAAGGAAGACCCTCCCCAAATTTCATGGTCTTGATCCAGGGAGTTGGGCTGGGATTTGAGGAGTCCGTGAAAAAGAGGACACGACCCACACGTGTCCATATATGCTGTTTGTCGGGTACCTTTTCCTTGTTGCTTTCTTCTGCTTCCGAAGAATCAGCACAGATTTCCTGAGAAAGAGTCAAAGTCAACAAGCAGCCTATATAAAAGTGGGATTACCAGAAATGGGTTCTCGGGCTTGGCTGGCGGATCCTTGAGACTGTCGCTGGAGACATCCCTGTATGTGTGTGTTTATAGCTAATTTTATAATAAAGGTGAAGGTAAAGCTCCAGTTGTGACCAACTGTAGGGTGCGGTGCTCAACCCCATCTCAAACCCCATATATATTATATTTCTAGCAGAAAGCGTACCTGCATTGTGGGAGTAAAATTCCCCCATCTGCAATCCCCCTATGGCGCAACATCCCCCATGCACATCATCCCCCCATGTGCATCAACCCCCATACGCAACTTCCCCCATACGCAACTTCCCTCATGCGCATCTGTCCCCCAAGCGCAACGTCCCCACATGCACATCAACCCCCATGCGCATCAACCCCCCATGCGCAACATCGCCCATGCACATCAGTCCCCATGCACATCGACCCCCATGCGCAGCATTCTCCCCAGTTCAACCTCTTCCTCTGAACAGCATCCACCCAGTGCACCAGGCACCAAGCACCACATTGGCTGGAGGTTGGTCAGTCTTCCATGTATGACATCCTCCGGCACAAGGGACGAGGGTGGCATACTCACAATGTTCTGTGGAAGACCTGGGCAAGCTATTGCAATGGATTGATTGATTGATTGATTGATTGATTGATTGATTGATTGATTGATTGATTGATTGATTGATTGATTGATTGACATAATTTCCGAATATGACGTATAGCACAAACTGCACTTACTCTTTCTATCCACATGAAGGCAGAGCATCTAAACTGCCGTAGGCTGCCGTCCCAACCATGTCTACTCAGAAGTAAGCTTCAATGTGTTCAATGCGTCTTACTCCCAGGAAAGTTTCTTTAGGACTGCAGCTTTCAAAAACTAATGGGAAAAAATAATCCCTGAATATATCATATGTGATTATTATTGGCATCCTTCAGTCTCGAAAGACTCTGGTATCGTGCTCTGATTGGAGGTCCTGAAACAGCATCTAGTGTGGCTAGAAAGGCCAATGTGAGAGTGTCCATCCCTTCCACACTGAGGACAAATAAATTCCGTCCCCTGCCCAGGTCCCAGGTTTCGCTGCTTTCGGGTCTGTCTCTTTGCTTCAGCCTGCCGAACAAGTGTCTCTTCCAGTTGGAGAAGGCCATGCTGGGTCTTTTGCCTCCACGCTGATCGGTCAGAGGTCAAGGTTTCCCAGCTGTTGATGTCCATTCCCAACGCCTTTAGATCCCTCTTGCAGATGTCCTTGTATCGCAGCTGTGGTCTCCTTCTTGGGCGCTTTCCCTGCACTAATTCTCCATATAGGAGATCTTTTGGAATCCGACCATCAGCCATTCTCATGACATGCCCAAGCCAGTGTAGACGCCGCTGTTTCAGAAGTGTGAACATGCTAGAGATTCCAGCACGTTCCAATACTGTGTCATTTGAGACTTTGTCATGCCAGGTGATTCCAAGAATACGTCGGAGACAGCGCATATGGAAGGTGTTCAGCTTCCTCTCCTGCCATGCATAAAGGGTCCAAGACTCATTGCAGTACAAGAGTGTGCTCAGGACGCAAGCTCTATAGACCTGGATCTTTGTATGTTCCGTCAGCTTCTTATTAAGCCATACTCTCTTTGTAAGCCTAGAGAATGTAGTAGCCGCTTTACCAATGCGTTTATTCAGCTCAGAGTCTAGGGAGAGAGTGTCAGAGATAGTTGAGCCAAGGTACACAAAATCATGGACAACCTCCAGTTCATGTTCAGAGATTGTGATACAGGGAGGTGAGTCCACATCCTGACCCATGACTTGTGTTTTCTTCAGACTGATTGTTAGTCCAAAGTCTTGGCAGGCTTTGCTAAAACGGTTCATAAGTCGTTGAAGGTCTTCGGCAGAGTGAGCAGGAACAGCAGCGTCATCGACAAAGAGGAACTCCCGCAAGCATTTCAGCTGGACTTTGGACTTTGCTCTTAGTCTGGAAGGATTGTAGAGTTTTCCATCTGATCTGGTCCAGAGATAGATTCCCTCTGTTGCGTTTCCAAAAGCATGCTTCAGCATGACTGCAAAAGAGATCCCAAATAAAGTTGGTGCGAGGACACAGCCCTGCTTCACTCCACTTCGGATGTGAAAGGAATCTGATGTTAGGCCATCAAAAACTACAGTGCCCTTCATGTCCTCGTGAAAGGACCTGATGATGTTGAGGAGCTGAGGTGGGCATCCAATCTTGGGGAGGATTTTAAAAAGGCCATCCCTACTAAGCAAATCAAAAGCCTCTGTAAGGTCTATGAAGGCTACAAAGAGTGGCTGTCTTTGTTCCCTACATTTCTCTTGCAACTGTCGAAGGGAAAATACCATATCAGTGGTGGACCTGTTGGCTCGAAATCCACACTGTGATTCAGGATAGATCCTCTCTGCAAGCACCTGAAGCCTCTTCAGTATGACACGGGCAAGCAGCTTCCCTACAACTCTAAGAAGAGAGATGCCACGGTAGTTGTTGCAGTCACCCCTGTCGCCTTTGTTCTTGTACAGTGTGACAATATTAGCGTCCTTCATGTCCTGTGGTACTCCACCTTCCCTCCAACAAAGGCAGAATATCTTGTACAGTTCAGTGGAAATGGTCCCTCTACAGAACCTCAGAACTTCAGCAGGGATGTTATCTTTCCCGGGTGCCTTGCCAGAAACAAGGGAATCCAGGGCTTCGTTTAGTTCTTCTAAAGTTGGTTCACTGTCAAGCCTCCTCCAAGACAGGCAGGCACTCAGTGTTGTTTAATGCTTCTTCAGTTACTGCATTTTCTCTGGAGTATAGCTCAGAGTAGTGCTGCACCCAGCGTGCCATCTGTTGTGCTCGGTCCTGGATGACCTCACCTGTAGCGGACCTAAGCGGGGCAGATTTCCTCATTGTTGGACCTAAGGCCTGCTTGATGCCATCATACATCCCCTTGATGTTGCCTGTGTCAGCTGCTACCTGGATCTGAGAGCAAAGCTGCAGCCAATAATTGTTAGCACATCTCCTGGCAATCTGTTGGACTTTGCTACGGGCGACTCGCAGGGCTTGAAGGTTGCGCTCACTAGAACAGGCTTTATATGCAGTTAGAGCTCTCCTCTTTTCCTCAAGGGCTGGTGTCAGCTCCTCCGAGTGGGCTTCAAACCAATCTGCTGTCTTTCTAACCTGCTTACCAAAAACTGACAAGGTGGTAGTATAAACAGCATTCTTGAAATGTTCCCACCGTTCAGAAGCGTTTGCCTCAGCCGGGCCTGGGAGGATTTCCTCAAGTGCTTGGTCAAATTCCAACACTTTTTCCAGACTGCGGGTCTTGCTGATGTTAATTCGTGGTCTTCCTTCCTTCTTGGAGTGATGCAGCCTCTTTGCTTGCAGTTTTACTCTGCTGCACACCAAGGAGTGGTCAGTATCGCAATCAGCACTCTGATAGCTACGTGTGATCTTAATGTTGGGAAGGCTGGAGCGCCTGGTGAGGATCAAATCAAGCTGATGCCAATGCTTCGATCTAGGGTGTTGCCAAGACACTCTGTGTTGAGGCTTTGTGTTAAAGAATGTGTTGCTAATGCAAAAATCATGATAGCAGCAAAACTCTAGCAGGCGTTGGCCGTTTTCATTCATCTTCCCGATGCCAAAACGACCTAGACAAGCGGGCCAAGAACTATGGTCTGATCCAACTCTTGCATTAAAATCACCAAGGATAAACAATGGTTCTTTCTCGGGGATTTTCTTGATAGTGGCAGCCAGATCATCATAGAATTTGGATTCTGCTGAAGATGATAGTGTTGGTGCATATGCACTAATAAGAGTGACCAGCCCCACTGATGTCTGTAGCTGCAGAGACAGAATTCTTTCACTTCCTCCAGTAGGTGGGATAATGGATCCAAGTAGGGTGTTTCTAACTGCAAAGCCAACTCCATATTCCCTAGTCTCACTTGATGGCTTTCCCTGCCAGAAGAATGAGAAATTTCTCTCCTTAATAGATCCTGAGTCTGGCAGCCTTGTCTCTTGAAGGGCAACTATGTCCATCTGCAGTCTGCTCAGCTCCATATCAATGACAGCTGTCTTACGTACATCATCCAATTCTCGCAAGTCGTCAGAAAAGCCAGGGGTCATTGTCCGAACGTTCCAGGTGCCCAACTTAAGGGCTGAGGTTTTCTTATGTTTGTTGCATGGTGCTGAGTTGTCGATCTGCTTGTCGGTTTTCACCCTAAACCCCACGCACCCAGTGAGGTTAACAGACCGTGGCGAGGCAGCATCCTACTGGCTGGGGGCTGCCCAGCTTAAGGCGGGCGATAGCTGCCCAATGAGGCACGATGACCTCTCCCACCGTCGGAAGTAGCCCCTGGCGTCAAGCTCTTCGCCAATCGAGCAGCGACTTATAACCGGTAACTACCACTTCCCGTGTTGTTTCCACGCTGCATGCGAGCTATGCTTATTTCACACAAACAACAACAATAACAACACAGAAACAAACACCCTCTTGTGGACGGAAAGTGTAAGAACAGGTTCAAGTTGCGCAGCCAAAATAGCTTTTAACTGCATCTGTTTTAATGCATACTTTAGAAGGGGGGGGGGCTTCAAACAACTTACAAAGATTATTAATTGATTAAAATTAATTAAATTAATTAAAATAAAATTACAAAGATTATTAATTAATTAAAATTAATTAAATTAATTAAAATAAAATTAATTAAAATAATAAAAATAATTTAATTAATAATTAAAATTATTAATGTTATCTGCACACACAGTACTCGGAGCTGGTTCCTTCTTTCGGATCTTCCCCCCATACTTTTGATCTTACCCACTAATAATGGGTATAAATCCCCATACTGTACAGCCATCGAGGCGTGGGGCCCAATCATAAATATTTTTGGGCCGAGACGTGGGTTCTGATCCGAAGCCTGAAGACCGAACATGGAGCATCCAACTGGAGCATGTGCAAAGAATGCCAAGGGTTCGAATCATGGCATTTCCCAAATGGGAGAGCCAGGAATATATGATAATAAATACATCATTATATAAAACGTGATGGTTTTACAGTGCAATCCTCTTTGTGTCTACTCAGAAGTAAGTTCCACGAGTTCAATGGGGCTTCCTGCTGGGAAATGGGGCAGGCTGGATTGAAGTCCTGTTGTTGCCACAAGTCTCTAAAAGCTTGACTTCAAGGAATGGTGATGGATGCTGGAAATGGGGCAATAGATGTACATAGGGGTGGGCTGCAGAAGGTGCCATGGGGGTCAAATGCCCCAAGACCTCAGATACTCTGATACTAGGATCACACCAAAGACCTATCCTATTCAGGCTGTCCTAATCCCCAATTTTCCAGAGCTGGTAAATTGTGGGGAGTGCGCAGTATCCTGTCGGAGGGGCAATCACTGGGGCCATCTCAAAGTATGGGATCACAGGTTCCTTTATCATGTAGCTGCCTTGTGGATACACTGGAAATTGGGACAGGATTTGGTCCTAAATTGGGATTTTGCTCTGCTAAGAATTCAGATTAAGCCACCACCTGGATCACTTTGCAATGGGGGAATTTCAGAGTATATTTTCTAATGTTCTTAGGATTTCGTGCACTTCTTTGGGGATTTTGGGGTTTGGCATTTTGGATACTGGAATTGGATTCGGGGGATTTGGATTTGAGATGTGTCAGGACCATTCATGAACTCGTAATTTCCCCGCATCACCCTCTGCCCACATGCCCCACACCACAAATGAAGAAGCACAACAGCCAGGTTTGGAGCTTTGGATTCCAACTTTATTGTTTGATTAGTGGCTCCAACCATATAGGAGAAGCACCTTCGGGATCAGGCAGCGGTCCTGGCTTCCCAGGGATGGTGGCCACCCTCTGGATGCTTCACGGTGATGGACGTGTCCGTCCATCAGCACTTCATTTTGAGGTGTTCGTTGTTGGCCACCATCATTCTGGCCAGGAAGGTCATGCTCTCTCCAAACTGGAGCACCTTGGAACGGTTATTCGCCAGTTCTGCCAAGACGTTATTGACTTCGGTGGTATCGATCGGATTCTGTGGTCAAGAAGGAGAAGCGGAGTATGTTACGGAGGGGCCTCAAAGAGGACATTGTGGGATTTTTTGAGTCTGTGCAGTACAGATACACGCACAAGTCCCAAACCCACAATTGCACATAGTACACGGGAAGTACACGGGAAGGCATGCTTGCCTGGACATTGACTCATTTGCAGTGCAATCCTAATCCTAGTTTAGGCTGGGACTAAACCCGTTGAGTCCAGAACTGGGCTGGGGGAGTCCTAAAAGTGCAATTAGGCACATGGCGGGTGGCTTAGGTCATGCGCCTGCACCGCTGCGAGAACTGGGATGTGGCGGAATTGTGCTTGTCTATTCTGGTTAGGATGGCACCCCTAATTCAATGGGGTCTGCTTGCAGGAACGTTTGCAGAAGCTTATAGCCCCCACCCCCATCATTTAAGGTAGACCATTAGGTTACAGAGGGAGGGTCAATCGGGAAGAACCCCAAATGCTGACTTCTCCAGCTGACCAAGTGTCCCTCAACCCCCCTTGAAACCCATTTCCTCCACCCAGTACCTCCCAGTCCCCCAAGAAGTCCATGCATCGAACCATGCACTCTATCCCCTCCAGCCATCTTGCTTCGCGTCACCCCCTCAAGACCCACAAGATGGGAATCAACTTTGCCTAATGATGGATCCGACCCAGCCCTCCTCACCGCAATCCAGTTGGGCAGCTGCTCCCGGATCAGCTTCTCCAGATTGCCCTGGGTGATGGTGTAGCTCCCTCCGCTCTTATTCGAGTATTGGTTGTAGAAGGTGACAACTGCGGTCAAATGATTTTCCAGATCTGAACCTTCCATGTTGAGCCGGATGGGAATCTATCAAGAGAAGAGGCAGATCAATGGGGTGGGGAATGGAGGTAATGGGGGGCTCTCATCCACAGGAACATCCCCCCACTTGTCAACTGGAAGCATGTTTTCCAAGAGGGCAGGAGGGATGGAGACTGGCATCCGATGGACCTGAAAACCGCTATGAGAGTATTCATGGACCACGTCTTTCCAAATGGTGGTGCTGCGGCTGGTACGCCAGGGTTCGATAAACAGGTTTTGTTTTGAGGCATCACGAAACCTTATGCGCCGGTTGGAGAATCACACGCACCGCAAGCTGCACCAAGATTCCCTTATCGCTATCAGAGCTGGGAAATTGACCTGAAATGGTGACTCTAAAATGTCACTCTGAAAGAAAGAGTTCAGAGGGACCTTAGAGGTCATCTAGTCTAACCCTGTGCAGTGGAAGACACTCCTCAATTCCCCTGAAGAAGAAACATCGAAGAAAGATCAAGACAAGCCTAAGGGATTTCTATGGAATCTAAGCACATTTCTCAGGGGTCCCTGATATATTCTCAGCTGGGGGCATCAGGTGAAGGGACCCCAAATCATTCGCTGTTGGCACCAAGTGGTGATCACTGGGGGGAAAATATCACCTCAATCCCTCTGCACACTTCCCTTGGTGCAAAGAGTGGGACCGATTTCTGAGTAAGCACAAGCGGGTTGCCCCATCGTGAGTGGGAAACGCAAGTCACCCCAGATTTGGACTCACCTTCGTGGATCAAGGACAGAAGGACGAGAGGAGAGTCAGATGAGATGAAGGTTCCCCACCGACGTCCCTGGTCTTATACTCTTCTCTGGGGTCAGGATTCCACCCCCTGTGACACAATCTGCTGCCTGGCCCTATGGCATCCCGGTATCCCTTTCCTCTCCCCGCCCCTCCTCAAGGTCTTCCAGAAATCGCTTTGGGGTTAGGTTTCAACTTGTGGTGACTCACCCATTTTTGGGAACAAGCCTTCAAGTTGTATGTTGGTCCCTTATCATCGGTTACTCAAGCCTGGCCTGGGACCAGGTGCTGCAGAGACCTCCCTTTCTTGACCGCAGAGAAGTGGCACAGAGAAATCATAGAAGTGGCTCCCCTTTTTCTTGGGTTTCCACTTGGGGTGACTCATAATTTTGGGGTAACAAGCTTCAAAGTTGAGTTTTTTATTATTATTGCCTGTTACTCAAGTCTGGCCCAAAGAAAGCTTTGGGCTCTGTTTCGTGAACTCATACAAGGCATCTAAGAGCACAATGCTAACCATGTCTACTCAAAAGTAAGCCCCATTATGTTCAGTGGGTCTTCCTCCCAAGAAAGTGTCTTTCAGATTGCAGCCATAGAGAGCAATCCTAACCATGTCTACTCAAAAGTAAGCCCCATTGTGTTCATTGGGTCTTCCTCCCAGGAAGGTGTCTTTAAGAGTCATGCACCCCATGGTCCATCAAGTGACCTTGCAGAGTTTGGAGAGGGCATCACTAGTGCCCCCGAAATGGCAACAATTGGGGGCAGAGGTGGGTCAAGTTTGGCTTCTACATCTCATCTCATCCTCAGAAGACCACTATGTGGATGACCTGCTTCCCACCATCCTGGCACCCACCCTGGTTACTGAAGGTCCATCTTATGGCCATGGGATGGTCATGGCTACTGGAAGGTCCATCTTATGGTCATGGGATGGAAGGAGGCGGTGGGCTCAATCTTGACTAATCGAGGATGGCGTAACTCATCTGGCATAAGGCGATGTGTGGAGTTTGGTGGATACCATCAAGGCACAAGGAGGACAAGACACTCCCAAAATGTAGGACATGCAAGGAAAATGTAGGACATGATAAAATAAAAGCCCAAAACAGCCATATATATTGCTTTCAAGTGATACTTTATATATTATTGTTGCAATCCTAGATAGATAGATAGATAGATAGATAGATAGATAGATAGATAGATAGATAGATAGATAGATAGATAGATAGATGTTGTTGCAATCCTGTATATATTGTTGCAATACTTTATATATGATTGTTCCAGTTATTGTTGCAAATTGTTGGAAAAGACCATTTTCTTGGAGTCAGATTCATTGAACACAACCAGACTTACATTTGAGTAGACACAGTTAGGACTGTGCTCTATATTGTTTATTAAATTTAAAACTATTAGATCTACCCTACAATCCAGAGTAACGAGGAGAGCACGTAAGAGACATTATGTGCACCTGTAGTTATGGCACCACCTAGTGGAAACCTATGGGAAATTCATATTGCAATCCAGAGTAACTTGTTCTTACACTGGAGCAAGGACTCCCCAGAGTTACTCTGGATTGCACCCAATATTTAACACAACTAGATTTCCGAAGAAACACACAGTTCCTACGTATCTCTGGCGCGTATCGGAGATTACTGAACTTATCAGTAGGTCAGATATCGTAGGGGAGTTATTGGCGGCTCCTGATTGCTAAGTTGCCTTTTAAGGGTGAAAATGCAGGAATCAGATTTAGGGTAATAACATTTTATGGGATCTTTTTACTGCTTCTTGTTAAGTAATACTGATTTGCCCATAAAGTCAAGATTGAGCTCATTGTCTGCCTTTTCCTACGAACTCCAACCGTTGAGTGTCTGTTTTGGGGTTGGGTTTCAACTCGGAGTTACAGACCCATAATTTGTGATAACAAATCCCAAAGTTGTGCGCTGTTTCCTTATTGTCCGATATTTAGGTTGACTGTACCAAAGAAAGACGCTTCTGAAAGCTGCAAATACCGAAAACAGTGTTGAAATACCGCGTCATCGATGCGCCATCGATGGCGCCATCGATGCCTTTGCCCAGTTTCGGTTGGTGCAACACCTGCGGCCAGGCATAGACTCAAAGGACCTGGCCATGGTGGTCCATGAAACAGTGGCATCAAACCTAGAATTTATTAATTTATCAATAAATAATAAATTAATAAATAATTATTATATTATAAGGCCAAAGATCCAATGCTCTCCTAAGACACATCTTAGGACGTGGTCACGTGGCAGGGGTGACAATACACAGAGGCATGTGGTACTAAAGTGGTACCTCTTGGTCTGGTGCCTGGCACACTGATGTTTATATATATGTATATGACATATGATGTTTATATATATGTATATGTATATGTATATATATATATATACTCAGAAGTATGTGGTGAGCTTCTGGTTATATATTTGCCCTGCAAATAGCCTAAAAGTGGAAGCAAAATTCAAGTCACCCAAAACTTGGACTCACTTCAGTGGATCAAGAAGAGGAGATGGAGATGCGGTGAAGGTGGAAGGGCAAGAAAGGGCACAGACCTTATATTCCCTCTTTGGGATCCCGATCCCCACCTCTTGTGATGGGAAAGTGGGGTTGATTCAAATAAATCATGAGTGAGAATCAAAGTTTAACAACTGAGATGAGCTTCTCGGACTCCAGAGGAGACCCTATCTCAAAGGCAAGAAGGGCAACCATCTCCAACCTGGGTGGCCCTCATGTTCTTCTTATAGCTGGGAAAACGAAATTTATAAAAGTGGCCTGTTACAGCACATCAGGGCCACCCAGGTTGGAGATGGTTGCCCTTCGGCCTTTGAGATAGGGTCTCCTCTGGTGTCAGAGTCACAATGCGGACTCATTGTAGCCATGTTTTAGGTCTGGGGGAACATCCCCCATGAGCTGTGAGCCTGATCTCCCATACCCCTCATGTGCTCTTCAAATTGGGAGGTTCTGATGCGCCCAGTCCATGGAAAGGTCCCCTGACCCCTTTAATGGGGGATCACAACTGTGGGATCCCCAGGATTGTATCTCTATTGGGAAATAGGTTGCTATTCTCCAGTGATATAGGGGTCCTACCAGGATCTGGAGAATCCCTTCCTTGGCTGAATTTCCTGATGCTTATGGGGGGTTGACGTGCATGGGGGACAGATGCGCATGGGGGACTGATGCGCATGGGCGATGTTGCGCATAGGGAGTTGATGTGCATGGGAGGTTGATGCGCACGGGGGAAGTTGGGTATGGGGGTAGGTTGTGCATGGGTGAGGTTGCGCATGGGGGACTGATGCGCATAGGGGGTTGATGCGCATGGGGGATGATGCGCATGGTGGGATGTTGAGCATGGGGGGTGTTCCGCATGGGGGAATGTTGCACATGGGGGAATTTGCACTTGGGGGGAAGTTGTACATAGGGGGTTGATGCGCATATGGGGTTGATGCGCATGGGGGGATGTTGCGTATGGAGGGATGATGCATATAGGGACACACATATAGGAATGTCTGGGCGTTCCCAGCAACCTCTAGCGACAGTCTCAAGGATCCGCCAGCCAAGCCCGAGAACAAATTACTGGTAATCCCACTTTTATATAGGCTGCTTGTTGACTTTGACTCTTTCTCAGGAAATCTCTGCTGATTCTTAAGAAGCAGAAGAAAGCAACAAGGAAATGGTACCCGACAAACAGCATATATGGACACGTGTGGGTCGTGTCCTCTTTTTCACGGACTCCTCAAATCCCAGCCCAAATCCCAGGATCAAGACCATGAAATTTGGGGAGGGTCTTCTTTTGCGATGTGAACACCCATAAAGAACACATTTTTAAAAGAAATTTAACCTAAAGGGGGTACAGGGGGTGCAATGTGTTTTTGTTTCTATACTTCACATTAACAACAGACTGATCAACACCCAGCCCAACCCCTGGACCTCGAAGCATAAGTTTGGGGAACTCAGCCATTCTGTGATGTGAGGACCTGATAAGGACCAATTTGGTGCCCAGGGGTCTCTGGTATCCAGAAAGGAAGCCTGGCAGTGCCTGGTGGTGTTTAGTGCCTGGTGGCAGCCAGTAGAAATGCCCAGTGCGCAGTAGGGATGCCTGGTGCCCAGAGGTGCCCACTGCTGGTTGGTGCCTGAAAGGGATGCCTGCTGATACCCAGTAGTGCCCACTGCCCACTGTGCAGTGGTGCCTGGTGGTGACCAGTTGCAATGTCTGCTGTTCAGTAGGGATGTTTGGTGCCCACTGTTGCCTGCTGCTGGATGATGCCCAGAGGTGCCCACTGCCTGCTGGTGCCTGGTAGGGATGCCTGCTGATGCCCAGTAGTGCCCACTGCCCACTGTGCTGTGGTGCCTGGTGGTGACCAGTAGCAATGCCTGCTGTTCAGTAGGGATGTTTGGTGCCCACTGCTGCCTGCCGCTGGGTGGTGCCTGGAGGTGCCCATTGCTGGGTAGTTCCCAGTGGAACTTACTGGTGACCGGTCGGGATGCCAACTGGTGCCTACTGCTCTGCACTGCCCTCTGATGTCCACTGCTTGATGGTGCCCAGTGTCCAGTAGAGGTGCCCACTGCTGCCCACTACTTCTGGTGCCCGGTGCTGCCCGGTGCTCACAAATTATCTTGAAATTTTACCGCTGCAATGACGGCTAAATTCTGCTAGTAAGATGGTGTTAACCACATGAACACCGTATATTTGCATGTTTTTAGCTTTTACTTTATCCCGTCCTACATTTTTCTGGGGTGTCCTACACTTTGCCCTCTTTGTGTGGATTACGACACCTGGTCAGCTTGTCGAATACTCCATTTACGACTTTGCCAGGTTTCCCATCAAGAGGCAACACATCAACAGGTAGCGGCTGATCATTGGTCCGGCTCATCCCATCGAGGGTTAAAGGCACCGGCTCAGAGCGGCCACCTGCGTCGCACGTCATGAGCGCCATGCTCGAGTTCTTAGGAAATTGCTACTAATTCTTAGGAAGCAGACTTAAGCACACAATAAAGAAGTTATATGATACCATAATCTTGACTATTGTTCTGCGTTATCGTCACTGAAATGCAATTTAGCAAACAGAAACCCATGGATGACCCCCCCGGTGGATATTTGCCAGAGATATGTGAGTGTGAGTTTTGGTGGCAGGCCAGTTGTGTTGAGTTTTCCAGAATGTCCTCTATTTTAGCCGAGAGTCCTGGAAAGAGAAAGTTCAATGTTCTCCTTTTCCCTGTGAGCAGGCAGCACATAGCCTTCTTGTACTTAAAAAATTGGGCATAATCCTAAGTAATTTAGACCCATCTACCCACTTCTGTTGTGGTGTGGGGAGGCCAATGCAGGCATTTTTGTGACACCCCCCAGGACAACATGGAACTTGGGCTCAAGACTGGCCCAAAGAAATCTGGTCAAAAATCCGGGAATCTGGGTATTTCCGGGAATTTCTGAGAATCTCCGGGAATTTCCGGTCATATGGTCACCCTGGGACTGACCTTATGTGCCTTATGCCTCTTTTATGACATCCTGGGCCAGCATAGGACTTGGGGTGGCATAAGCCCTGGCATAAGTACGATTTCCAACCTACAGAATCACTTCTGTCACCTGTAGGGTCCATGAAGGCTGCAGTCCGAAAGACACTTTCCTGGGAGGAAAACCCACTGAACACAATGGGGCTTGCTTTCCAGTAGACATGTTTAGGATTGTGCTCTAAGATGCCTTGTATGGGTTCACAAATCGGAGTTCAAAGCTTTCTTTGGGCCCGACTTGAGTAACGGGCAATAATGGAAAAAACTCAGCTTTGAAGCTTGTTACCCCAAAATTATGAATCACCCCAAGTGGAACCCCAAGCCAAAGGGGTGCCACTTCTATGACATCTCTGCGGTCAAGAAAGGGAGGTCTTTGCAGCACCTGGTCCCAGGCCAGGCTTGAGTAACCAATGATAAGGGACCAACATACAACCTGAAGGCTTGTTCCCAAAAATTGGTGAGTCACCACAAGTTGAAACCTAACCCCAAAGCGATTTCCAGAAGACCTTGAGGAGGGGCGGGGAGAGGAAAGGGATACCGGGATGCCATAGGGCCAGGCAGCAGATTGTGTCACAGGGGGTGGAATCCTGACCCCAGAGAAGAGTATAAGACCAGGGACGTCGGTGGGGAACCTTCATCTCATCTGACTCTCCTCTCGTCCTTCTGTCCTTGATCCACGGAGGTGAGTCCAAATCTGGGGTGACTTGCATTTCCCACTCACGATGGGGTACTTGCAGGGCAACCCGGTTGTGCTTACTCAGAAGTCAGTCCCATTCTTTGCTCCAAGGGCAGTGCGCAGAGGGATTGAGGTGATATTTTCCCCCAGCGATCGCCACTTGGTGCCAACAGTGATTTGGGGTACCTTCCCCTGTTGCCGCCAGGTGAGAACACATCAGGGACCCCGGAGAAATGTGCTTAGATCCCACAGAAATCCCTTTGGCTTGTCTTGACATTCCTTCAACGTTTCTTCTTAAGGGGAATTGAGGAGTGGCGTCCACTGCGGAGGGTAAGGCTAGATGACCTCTAAGGTCCCTCTGAACTCTCACTTTTGGAGTGACATTTGCTTTGTGTGACGTTTTAGAATCGCAGTTTCCCAGATCTGATAGCGATAAGGGATTCTCAGTGCTGCTCGTGGTGCATGTGATTCTCCGACAGGCGCATAAGGGTTCGTGATGCTTCAACAGCTGACAAAACCTGTTTGTCTAAACCTGGCGCACCACCATTCGGAAATACTCGCATGGCGGCTTTCAGGCCCATTAGATGCCGGTCTCCATCCCTCCTGCCCAGTTGGAAAACACATGCTTCCAGTTGACAAGTGGGGGGATGTTCCTGTGGATGAGAGCCCCCCATTAACTCCATTCCCCACCCCATTGATCTGCCTCTTCTCTTGATAGATTCCCATCCGGCTCAACATGGGAGGTTCAGATCTGGAAAATCATTTGACCGCAGTTGTCACCTTCTACAACCAATACTCGAATAAGAGCGGAGGGAGCTACACCATCACCCAGGGCAATCTGGAGAAGCTGATCCGGGAGCAGCTGCCCAACTGGATTGCGGTGAGGAGGGCTGGGTCGGATCCATCATTAGGCAAAGTTGATTCCCATCTTGTGGGTCTTGAGGGGGTGGCGCGAAGCAAGATGGCTGGAGGGGATAGAGTGCATGGTTTGATGCATGGACTTCTTGGGGGACTGGGAGGTACCGGGTGGAGGAAATGGGTTTCAAGGGGGGTTGAGGGACACTGGGTCAGCTGGAGAAGTCAGCATTTGGGGTTCTTCCCGATTGACCCTCCCTCCGTAACCTAATGGTCTACCTTAAATGATGGGGGTGGGGGCTATAAGCTTCTGCAAACTTTCCTGCAAGCAGACCCCATTGAATTAGGGGTGCCATCCTAACCAGTATAGACAAGCACAATTCCGCCACATCCCAGTTCTCGCAGCGGTGCAGGCGCATGACCTAAGCCACCCGCCATGTGCCTAATGGCACTTTTAGGACTCCCCCAGCCCAGCTCTGGACTCAACGGGTTTGGTCCCAGCCTAAAGCAGGATTAGGATTGCACTGCAAATGAGTCAATGTCCAGGCAAGCATGCCTTCCCGTGTACTTCCCGTGTACTATGTGCAATTGTGGGTTTGGGACTTGTGCGTGTATCTGTACTGCACAGACTCAAAAAATCCCACAATGTCCTCTTTGAGGCCCTTCCGTAACATACTCCGCTTCTCCTTCTTGACCACAGAATCCGATCGATACCACCGAAGTCAATAACGTCTTGGCAGAACTGGCGAATAACCGTTCCAAGGTGCTCCAGTTTGGAGAGAGCATGACCTTCCTGGCCAGAATGATGGTGGCCAACAACGAACACCTCAAAATGAAGTGCTGATGGACGGACACGTCCATCACCGTGAAGCATCCAGAGGGTGGCCACCATCCCTGGGAAGCCAGGACCGCTGCCTGATCCCGAAGGTGCTTCTCCTATATGGTTGGAGCCACTAATCAAACAATAAAGTTGGAATCCAAAGCTCCAAACCTGGCTGTTGTGCTTCTTCATTCACGGCGCGGGCAAAGGGTGATGTGGGGAAACTGATGCATTTATGAAAGATCCTGACTCATCTCAAAGTGTTCCCAAATGTACCCAAAATCCCCAAAGAAAGGCTCCAAATCCTAAGAACATATACCTTGAAAATCCCCCCATTGCAAAGAGATCCAGGTGGTGGCTTTATTGGAATTCTTAGTAGAGCAAGGTCCCAATTTAGGACCAAAACCTATCCAAATTTCCAGTGTCACCCCAAGGCAGCTCCATGATAAAGGAACCCGTGATCCCATACTTTGAGATGACCCCAGTGACTTTCCCTCGGACAGGATACAGTGTACATCCCACATTTCACTAGAAAATTGGGGATTAGGACACCTGAATAGGATATCTCTTTGGTGTGATTGATAGAGCTTGTATCAGATTATTGGGGGTCTTGGGGTGTTTGACCCACAAGGCAATTCCTGCAGCCTGCCGATGACATCCCATGTGCACCAATTTTCCCCGTTTATAGTGTCTGCCAAGGGACCTAAGAGGTCATCTAGTCCAATCCCCTGCTTGTAGAAGGAAATCCTCCTAGAGCATCTCCAACAGGTGGTCCTCAAGCCTCTGCTTGAAGATCCTCATTCACTGAGGGAGGGATCCTCATTCATTCATTCATTCATTCATTCATTCATGTTATATCCCACTTTTCTTCCTAAAGGAAGCGCAGCAGGAGGTGGAGAAATATGAACCCCAAAACCCCAAAACCAACACCTGGGAATATATTTACCAACTATTAGAAACTTCTCCCCCACCCTTCCCACCTCCAAATCCTGTTTGAAATAAAAGTTCCAAACCCTTGTCAGAAAGTCCCGTATTCACGCGAATTTAACGAACCATCGAATCTAATGCGCACCCTCTACTTATAACAAAACATGCACTCAAATGTTTAATTCACCATCGATTCTAATGCGCACCCTATTCTTATAACCAAAACATGTACTCAAATATCTTTCACCATCAAATCTAATGCACACCCTGATTTTGAAGATTAACTTCCACTGAAAAAGGTGAGCGTTATATTTGAGTAAATACAGTAGATTTAAGTACTTCTTGTTCATCTGACTAGTACTTTTGACTTGCAAGTCTACAAATAATTATAAAACAAATCATGATGGACCTTAAAACTGCCATCCTAGGCAAGCTTTCCTGAGAATAAGCCCCATTGAAGTCATGGGGGTTACTCATGAGTAAACAAAGCCTATGCTGGAGAAGATGACCTCCAGGGAGGAGATGCCCCCCATAACCAGAAAAAACTGGCCTTCCCCATAATCAAATACAGTAGGTATCTAGAACCCCCATTGAAGTTTTATACTTGACTTTCTAGGTTCTCTTTTCTTGAGGCATTCTGGGAATTGTAGTTTGGAGTATTTTTTAGTGGTCTCCTCCCTTGAGGCATACTGGGAATTGTAGTTTGCAGTCTTTTTTCTCAGTTGTCTCTTTGCATGAGGCATTCTGGGAATTGTAGTTTGGAGTATTTTTAGTGGTCTCCTCCCTTGAGGCATTCTGGGAATTGTAGTTTGCAGTCTTTTTTCTCAATTGTCTCTTTGCGTGAGGCATTCTGGGAATTGTGGTTTGCAGTTTTTTATGCCTTCCTTGCTACTTATCTTGCTACTTATCTATATAGTCTCCCTTCCATAACTATATATGTAAGTAACTAATATTTAATACTTAATATTAATATTAATAATTAAAAGTAATAATAAAAGTAATATTTAATACTTAATATTAAATATAAAAAGTAATACATATACTTAATACTAATATTAAAAATAAAAAGTAATAATAAAAGTAATATTTAATATTAATATTAATTATAAAAAGTAATAATAAAAGTAATATTTAATACTTAATATTAATATTAATAATTAAAAGTAATAATAAAAGAAATATTTAATACTTAATATTAAATATAAAAAGTAATACATATACTTAATACTAATATTAAAAATAAAAAGTAATGATAAAAGTAATATTTAATATTAATATTAATTATAAAAAGTAATAATAAAAGTAATATTTAATACTTAATATTAATATTAATAATTAAAAGTAATAATAAAAGAAATATTTAATACTTAATATTAAATATAAAAAGTAATACATATACTTAATACTAATATTAAAAATAAAAAGTAATAATAAAAGTAATATTTAATATTAATATTAATTATAAAAAGTAATAATAAAAGTAATATTTAATACTTAATATTAATATTAATAATAAAAAGTAATAATAAAAGTAATATTTAATACTTAATATTAATAATAAAAAGTAATAATAAAAGTAATATTTAATACTTAATACTTTAAAACTATACTTAATACTTTAATACATAATACTATAAAAGTAATATATAATACTTACTATCTAAAACAATGTTGCATGCAATTTATTACATCATCATCATCATCATCATCATCATCATCATCATTATTATTATTATTATTATTATTATTATTATTATTATTATTATTATTATTATTATCATCCATAAATGCACAGCAAACAATTTTGTGCTGGTCTCATTCACTTCACCAGTCGGACCCGTCCCAAGAGTCTAGGACTGTGTGATGTCGCGGCGTATAATTTGTGCTGATCCCAGAAGAGCAGCTTTCTGCAGTTGGCAGAGTGAGATGATGATGATGATGATGATGATGATGATGATGATGATGATGATGATTAGCCTTTATAATATATGTATAATATTTGACCCCTATTTGTCCTTATAAAGAAGCAAAGAGAAGTCCTTCTTCTTCCAACTGAAGAGTGGGGCTGAGCTACTCACCCCAGATTTCATTGCAGACCAAACCAAGACATGCATGTTCAGCCCATATGCAATATTATAATACTGTAATAAATTGTATGCAGTATTGTTTTAAATACATTGCATTAAATTAAAAACACCATTGCATACAATTTATTATGTAAAACTTGTTCATTGCAAGAAGGCTCTGCGATGCCTGAAAAAGAAAAGGAGAAATGAAGGAGACACGGATAAAATAGAGGACGTCTGGTCACCAGCTCCTTAAATGATGAATGGTGTTGGAGATGACCCCAATCCAAGCCCCTAAAGGGAAGCTAAGGACCCTTGTTCACAGTCCAGATCTTTAAGGACCACAAGAGGGGTTCCTTTTGGGAAGCAAAGCAGATCTAGGTTGAGGTGCATCACCACAAGGTGGCAACCTCAGGCTCTCTGTCAATCATTCAGTCTCCGAAAGGGGCACCCACTGGGAGAGCACCTACAATATCAGCAGTGATCAAAAGGGGTCAGCACCCTATGCCCTATAAAGAAGCAAAGAGACGTTCTTCTGCCAAACGATGAGTGCGGCTGAGCTACCCACACTACATTTCTTTGCAGACCAACCCATGACACTCATGTTCAGCCCTATAGGGTTGCCACCCAGCCAGGACAGGACCCTCTGTCTTGTTTGCCAGGACATGAACACAATCCCCCCCCCCAAATCGGGATTGTCCCTGTTTTTTGGTACACCCTACCTTGAAAGGAGCATCACTGAAGCCAGTTTCTTCTCCAAACCCTTTGAGGTTGGACTTTCCTTTGGTGGTGACCTTCCCCAAAGTTGCACAAACTCTACATGATTTCCAGTTTGGGGGCCAGACTGGGCTGGGGTCCCATCTGGGCTGCTCCGATCCCCTCAAGGGGACGTCATTTCCCCCCTTCTCCAAAAGGCGGGAAGAACCACTGACTCCGCACCCTTCGTATCCTTCACTCTGAAGGTCCATGGTTGTAAAATTGAGGTATGATGGAGATCGCCAGACAGAGAAGCGGTGCAAGAAGGTGCACATTAGATTGAATGGTGCATTAGATTCAAGTTAATATGGTGTATATTATTATTTTTATTATAAAACGAGTGAAATGTATTGATGTTGCGGGAGTAAAATACCCCCTTATGCTATCTCCCCATTGCTATCTCTTATGCACAACACCCCCATGCACAACACCCCCCATGCACAACACCACCATGCACATCACACACACCCGTGTACATCACACACCCCTTGCGCATCACACCCCATATGCATAATACAACTCATGCTCAACAACCCCCCATGCGCATCAAACTTCTCATATGCAACACCCCCCATGCACATCAGTCCCCCAATGCACACCCTCCCTCCCGTTGTGCATCAGGCACTGGGCCCCAAATTGGATGGATGTCAATCAATCATCCATGTTAAGTATAGCACAAAAACACGTTGCACCCCTTTTCAGCCCCTTAAGAGTTAAATTTCTCAACATCGGTTCTTGGTGGGTGTTCATGTGACAGAAGGAATTCCCTCCCCAAATTTGGGTGGATGTTCATGGGGGGGATGCGCATGGGGGGAATGATGCACATGGGGGATGATGCGCATGGGGTTGATGCATGTGGGGGAGTAATGCGCATGGAGGGGTTGATGAGCATGGGGGGCTGATGAGCATGGGGAGATGTTGTGCATGGGGGTTGATGCTCATGGGGGGTTGTTGCACATGGGGATGTTTCGCAGGTTGATGCGCATGGAGGGTTAATGCGTATGGGGGACTGATACACATGGGGAATGGAAGCGCATTGGGGTTGATGCGCATGGGGGAATGATGCACATGGGGGTTGACGCACATGGGGGTTGATGAGCATGGAGGGTTGATATGCACGGGGTGGGGGATGTTGCACATGGGGGTTGTTTTACATGGGCATGTTGCACATGGGGGATTGATGCGCCATAAGGGGATGGCATACAGGGGAA
Source organism: Cryptoblepharus egeriae (assembly GCA_030015325.1). Lineage (NCBI taxonomy): Eukaryota > Metazoa > Chordata > Lepidosauria > Squamata > Scincidae > Cryptoblepharus > Cryptoblepharus egeriae. The sequence continues at coordinate 9,237,010 of JAREYC010000018.1, read as the reverse complement.
TTTTACTCCTGCAACGTGGGTAAGCTTTTCGCTAGTTTATATATAAATCCCACCCTGTTTTTTAAGGATTTTCAGGGTTGTCTTTGAAACTGCATCAGCTTTCCTTGAAATCTTCAACTGCTGTAGAATGCCAGCTCATCGGGTGCTGTGCCAACTTCCTGGGGCAGGGAGTTCCACAGGTTAGCCAAAATATTGCAGAGCAAAAAAATTGTAAAGATAGATAGATAGATAGATAGATAGATAGATAGATAGATAGATAGATAGATAGATAGATTGATTGATTGATTGATTGATTGATTGATTGATTGATTGGCAGGCAAGAGATAGATAGATAGATAGATAGATAGATAGATAGATAGATAGATAGATAGATAGATAGATAGATTGATTGATTGATTGATTGATTGATTGATTGATTGATTGATTGATTGGCAGGCAAGAGATAGATAGATAGATAGATAGATAGATAGATAGATAGATAGATAGATAGATAGATAGATAGATAGATTGGCAGGCAAGAGATAGATAGATAGATAGATAGATAGATAGATAGATAGATAGATAGATAGATAGATAGATAGATAGATAGATAGATAGATAGATAGATAGATTGGCAGGCAAGAGATAGATAGATAGATAGATAGATAGATAGATAGATAGATAGATAGATAGATAGATTGATTGATTGATTGATTGATTGATTGATTGATTGATTGATTGATTGGCAGGCAAGAGATAGATAGATAGATAGATAGATAGATAGATAGATAGATAGATAGATAGATAGATAGATAGATAGATAGATAGATAGATTGATTGATTGATTGATTGATTGATTGATTGATTGATTGATTGATTGATTGGCAGGCAAGAGATAGATAGATAGATAGATAGATAGATAGATAGATAGATAGATAGATAGATAGATAGATAGATAGATAGATAGATAGATAGATAGATAGATTGGCAGGCAAGAGATAGATAGATAGATAGATAGATAGATAGATAGATAGATAGATAGATAGATAGATAGATAGATAGATAGATAGATAGATAGATAGATAGATAGATAGATTGGCAGGCAAGAGATAGATAGATAGATAGATAGATAGATAGATAGATAGATAGATAGATAGATAGATAGATAGATAGATAGATAGATAGATAGATAGATAGATAGATAGGTTGGTTGGTTGGTTGGTTGGTACATATATTTTCATATCTATATATCTATATCTATATCTATATCTATATCTATCTATATCTATATCTATATCTATATCTATATCTATATCTATATCTATCTCTCTCTCTCTCTCTCTCTCTCTCTCTCTCTCTCTCTATATATATATATATATATATATATATCAATACACACACACACACACATACACACACATACATTTCGATACATATATTGATACAATAAATACATATATTTTCTTGACTGCTGTTTACATATATTATAAAAATACATATATTTTCAGCCACTGCTGGTTAATGGGAAATGGTGTGATGCCCGGAGAAAAGAAATGGGGTGGGGGTTTAATGAAATGGATCTTCCCTGCCTCCAGAGTAAATACTGACTGCAAAAGCAAAGGCCATGAAGCAGTATTTTTCCCTCCACACTTGCACCAACTTGCTGTGCCTGGAAAAGGCTCGTATTCTGCAATCTCCTACATCCGCAGGAAGAATGGAAAAATACCTGTTAGGTCAGTGTGTAAAATGCTGATAACGCATCAACCTACAGGCAAAAAAATACTAAGGAAATGGTATTAAATGGATCTGATCCAGCAGGGCTCTTCGGTGATCTGTCCAAGTTGGGGATTCCTTTAAGGAATCCCGTAGTTGGGGAATCCCATAGGAATCCCATAGCTGGGGATTCCTTTAAGGCCACTTTGGGCCACAAAGATGTTGGGAGCTCTGATCATAAAATCTCAATACTGCATTTCCATTTTGCTTGTGTGTATGATATACACGGAGCTATAAGCATCCATATGTCTACTCATAAGAAAGTTCATTATGTTCAGTAGGCCATACTCTAGTTAGAAGTGGATCCATATTATAGTTATATTACTTCTAAGTCCCAACTGAATACATAAGACCTATACCTATTATAAGTATAGGACCTATACATAATATACATATTATATTTTATTACTTCAAAGTCCCAAGCAAATGCATAGGACCTATACATATTATATTTATATTTATAGCTCCTTATAAATATTATATTTATTATCAATATTATATTTATAAATATTATATTTATTATATTTATAGCTCCTTTAATATGTATAGGACCTATACATATTATATTATACATATTATACTTATGATAGTTATATTCCTTCTAAGTACCAACTGAATGCATAGGACCTAAACATAATATATTTATAGGTCCTATAATATGTATAGGACCTATACATATTATATTATACATATTATAGTTCTATTACGTCCCAACTGAATGCATACAACCTATACATTCAATATATCCCACTGAATGTTTAAAACTGTATCTTGTCCTATAAGGCCAATACTGTCATAGGAAATGTATACACATAGGACGTTACCTAAAAAGGGTTGCCATAATTCTCTTCCATAAAACTGGAATGGGACGTCCTGCCAAACTTGTCAGTATGTGAACACAATCCCCCCAAAACTGGGACTGTCCTGGTTTTCTAGGACATATGGCAACCCTATGCCCGAATGGATAGGTCTGTAGCCTTAGGGCACAATCCAGAGTAACTACAGGGAGTCCTTGCTCCGGTGTAAGAACAATTTGCTCTGAATTGCAATATGAATTTCCCATAGGTTTTCACTACGTGGTACAGTAACGAAGGTGTACGTAATGTCTCTTACTCTGGATTGTAGGGTTAGTCCTCTTTGGGGAAATGGCCATTATTATTGAGGTTTTTATTCCCTCTCCTGGGTTTCTGAGTATGACGGATGTTAACATAGGCACTCTGTACATGCTCAAGAGAAATTCTGCACACTGAATCTCAGGCTATATGTCCAACGCGCCCCCCCCCCCCCCGCCCCACCATCCTGTTACTGTAAGAGCTGCAGATATGGGACACAGTGAAATATTCTTGAGGTTGGGTTTGTGGTTTTTGAGAAATAGGGGAAACTGCTCCGGCCGGTTTGCCGACACACTCCATTGCCAAAGCTCCCGTAACTAGACCAGCAACTGTAGGAAGTAGTAAGAGCCGCGACAAAATCCGCCTTCGGAGACGTGTAAAAGGCTCGGGTGCAAAAGTTCCGAACGCTTGATGTTTGTGCCACTTCTCCAAAAATTTTCTTGTCTATTAATTGCTGAAATTAATAGGGGGGATGGGGGGATTTTGCACACAGGGGTTGATGTGCATGGGGGGGTTGATGCTCATGGAGGGATGTTGCGCATGGGGGACTGATGCACATGAAGGGTTGATGCTCATGGAGGGTTGATGTGCATGGGGGGGTTGATGCTCATGGGGGGTTGTTGTGCATGGGGAATTGATGCGCCCTGGGAGGATGGCGTACAGGGGAATTTTACTCCCGCAAGGCAGGTATGCTTTCCGCTGGTGGATTCATATTTAAGGAGTTTTGGAACAAATAAAGATCTCAAACTGGTTTGCAAAAGCAACAAGAAGTTGGTTCACTCTTCCTGAAGGGGTCCCAATCCAGAGAGACTTCAGCAATGTGAGATGTAAGACCTAGGCGGGCCCTGGGCTTGGCCCGATAAAGGACCCTTATATAGGGTGACCATATAGAACGGAGGACAGAGTGGCTCTGCCTTGAACCATTGAACCCAAAGAGGGAACTGAGACAGGTTTAGCAGAACATAGAAGGGTTTAAAAGTGGCACCTGCCTCAATTCCCTCTTCTATGCAATGGTTAAAGATATCGGCACACTGTCTCCATTCTATATGGTCACCCTATAAATACACCAGATCCCTACATCTCTCTCTCTAAGCCCATATTTCCGTCGGGAGTGGAAGAAACGCTTCCTTTTATTTCCTTTGCTGTAGAGATGGTGCTTCTTATTACTATTTAATTATTTCTAATTTAGTTATATCATTAAATTATAATTTATAGCTATAAATTATAATTATATAAATAAATTATAATTCAACTATGGGCAAAATCCAGAGCAGTTACGAGTCCACGCAGTATGTCACCCTCTAGTGTTATCTTATGGAAAGTCATCTTAACTGCTCCAGAGCAAAGGGCTTGACTTTAGGATATGAGCATATGGGTGAAATCCAGAGTAACTTGCTCCGCTGTAAGAACAACAAAGGCTGCAATCCTAAAGACACTTTCCTGGGAGTAAGTACCATTGAACACAAGTAGACATGGTTAGGATTGTGCAGTTACTCTGGATTCCAATATGAATTTCCCTTAGGTTTTCACGAGGTGGTGCAGTAACTACGGGTACATGTCATATCTCGTACGTGCTCCTGTAGTTACTCTGGATTGTAGGGTATGTCTCTCATTTAATTATTATCAACAATATGTAGATAGAACGAAATTATAATTACGTATAACACCCGTCTCGTTAAGGAAAATTTGATGAGACGCACGGTACGCTCTGCCTTAATTACACGATGATTGAAATTTAATGCCAAATTGGTACATCTTTCCCCGGTGTGCAAATAATCTGTGGAACTACTCGCCGCGGGGTGTACTGATGACACCTGAAAACCTATGCACCTTGTATCAATTTGGCGCCAAAGGTGCGCCAAACACCAGCATGTTGTTTAAAAGGGGGAAGGTGATCGAAAAAAATATTAAAGTGAGAAAAGGGTTGTTTCTTAGTTTCTGGGGTGCTGTGCGGGGAAAATAGGTGCGTCATGCAAAATGGGGACCCCCCCCCCTTTGCCGGATTCTTTGGCGTTCAATGGCACCGATCTCACAATCTGGTTTGGAGAGACTATCTTGGCTTCAAATGCTCCGATCGTTCAAGGCCTGGGGGTAGAAAACGTCTGACGCAACGGTTTGGGGATCTCTCTTTCCTGCAGTAAAGATCGTTTTGATTTTCACAGCCGTATTTTTGAGAAGGGGGCCCACATACACCACATACAAACCGGCCCCGCTCCGCCAGGCAGACCCATCCAGGAAGGAAAACTACTGAGATAAATGAAGGAGCTGCCCATGCGTTGCCAAATCATTGCCAAATGTTTGTTCTGCAAAGACCTGACTTGTGCAAATCCGGTCGAGAAACGTCTCTGAAGCAACATCTCTGAGGCTGCAAGTTGCGTCGGTGAAGCAAGGCCGGATTCCTGCGCTCCCGACAGCTTCAAATCTCTCCATCTTCTTGCCCTTTGCCTGCAATCTCTGGAACTCGGCCCATGCGGGACACAACAAGCCCCACTTGCGGGGCCGCATTTTCTCATTCGATGCACCGAACATGCCCAAAATCGGATCTGGTTTGGAAAAACAGAACAAGCAACATTGCTTGGAGATGGACTTCTCTTCCTGAAGGTTCAAACATCCTCACTCCTTAGACACCATGGGGCTTACGTCTGAGTAGTCATGGTTAAGATTGTGCTCTTTCACTATCGCTAATGGAGTCACTGCTCTCCGTTGGCTCAATGGGATCTATGTCTTTTTGTACAACTTGAACATTCCCAGGCTGCTGATGGGGAGCAGCATTAGAACGTGGATCAGGCACACCTTCCACGCTGCCACACACAGATCCCACATACAAACCTGGCTCAGGCTGCTCCCCCCCCCCCCCCCCGGACCCCACATGAGTTCCCTGGCCATGGAAGACTATTCAAAACTTTGCCCAGGGCCCCACTGTAGCTCAAGCTAGTCCCCTCGTCCCGCCATCCCTTCATCCCCCCGTGGGTTCCCTTGCCATGGAAGCCTGTTCTTTACCCAAGACAGTGTTCTTTATGCAAGTCAAAATTTCTGAGAAAATTTTGTTCTTTACCCAAAATGCCCTTTACCCAAGTCGTTCTTTACCCAAAGGTACCACTGCATAGGCATAATATATAAGGACCATAGTATTTCATCTCCCCAAATAAAAAATTCCTCCTCCTGCACAGATTGTTTGGGGGAAGTAAATTGCAAATCGGATCAAAGCAAAGGTCTGCCTTGATTGAAACATGGATCCCAAGAAAGAGAGTCAAGGGACGTTTAGAGAGATGTGGCCAAGGACAACTTCTCCGCAACCGATGGAAGGGGAAGGAGATCCCTTCCTGTTCCTTCCCAAGGCTGTGGTTCATTCAGGATTACTCAGAGAAGGGCAGCGTCATGAGAGTACAGAAAACTGGAGAGAGAGAGAGAGTGAGAGAGAGGATAGATAGATAGATAGATAGATAGATAGATAGATAGATAGATAGATAGATAGATAGATAGATAGATAGATAGATAGATAGATAGATAGATAGATAGATAGATGTTATTCGGAAAGGCCTTTCTCCATTTATTGCCCCTTAATAAATATAGATAGATAGATAGATAGATAGATAGATAGATAGATAGATAGATAGATAGATAGATAGATAGATAGATAGATGGAGGGACGGGCAGGCAGGCAGGCAGGCAGGCAGGCAGACAGACAGACAGACAGACAGACAGACAGACAGACAGACAGACAGATAGATAGATAGATAGATAGATAGATAGATAGATAGATAGATAGATAGATAGATAGATAGATAGATAGATGTTATTCGGAAAGGCCTTTCTCCATTTATTGCCCCTTAATAAATATAGATAGATAGATAGATAGATAGATAGATAGATAGATAGATAGATAGATAGATAGATAGATAGATAGATAGATAGATAGATAGATAGATAGGGAAGGGAGGGAGTGAGGGAGGGATAGATAGATAGATAGATAGATAGATAGATAGATAGATAGATAGATAGATAGATAGATAGATAGATAGATAGATAGATAGATAGATAGACAGACAGTGAATGGGATGGATGGACGGATGGATGGAGAGATGGATAGATGGAGAGATGGATAAGGCATGGACAGACAGATAGGGAATGGGATGGATGGACAGACAGATGGATGGATGGACAGATGGACGGATGGACAAATGGATAAATCACAGACAGACAGACAGACAGACAGACAGAAAGGGAACAGGATGGATGGATGGACAGATGGATGGATGGACAAATGGATAGACGGACAGACACATGGGTAATTCAGAAGCTGGCAGGCCCAGACAGAGAGACAGACAGATAAATAAAATAAAGGGTGCGTGGTGGGTGGGGTAAGAGGGAATGGATAAATCACAGACAGACAGACAGACAGATAAATAAAATAAAGGGTGTGTGGTGAGTGGGGTAAGAGGAACATGGAATGAGTGGTGTGTGTGGAATGTTCTCTCCTCGTCCGTCCCTGGGGTGTTGAGTTGTCGCCAACCTCCCCACCCGACGGTGCTAGGAATGCTGCAAGACTTTCCCAGAGAGGTTCCCTTTTCTCTTCCCCCACTTCCTCTCCATGGATTGTGGCAACAAGGTTTCCTCACCAGTTGCGCACCCTTTGTTGTGGCATCCCTTGCATCATCCTGCTAAGTCACCGAGTTCCCTGCACGACAACCTCACTGCCTTTTGCATGAAGGGGGCCGATCCCGCTAACTGCCCCTCCCAAATTGCTGCCCCCCCCAAATGTATCCACAGATCTGGGGGTCTCAGTTATCCAGGATTACCACAGATACTGGGGGTTCACACTTAAAAATGTGTCGGGCATAGGGTTGATTTCCCAAAACTTGCCATTATGTGAACACAATCCCGGAGAAAACCGGACTGTCCTGGTTTTCAGGGACCTATAACAACCCTACTTGGATGTAAATATTCCTTATGGCATTGGGAACCTTTGCGTCCTCGTTTCTTCTACCCCCTTAATGGAATTGCTCCAGGAGTACCTATATGGTTGCCACAAAATCGGACAGGACACTCTGTCTCGTTTACCAGTATTTGAACCCAATCCCCCCAAATTGGGATTATCCCTGTTTTGGGGGACATATGGCAATGCTATGGAGGGGGCACCCCTTCTTTGGAAACTGAACCCACAAGAGCAGGCTTAAGGAGTTCAAGGAGTGCAACAGAGCTGGGCACCGAGACTTCCTATATCCCCATGACTCACGTTGCCTTCTAGAAACAAGGTTCACCACTCTTCATTCACAGCATCCCGATGTGGGTCAACCAACCCTTATGGGAAAATCCCTTATGGAAATGGAATCCCTTATGGGAAATATCTTTGGGTAAATTCCTTCAGAGAACCCTGAATGTCTTACGGGCATGTCCTGAGTCACCGCAAGTTGCAACAGACAACCACTGTATGTGGCCACCTTCGAAATAACTAACCTGCCGGGACCAGGAGGAAGAGGAGGAGTAAGAAGGTTGCAATTTGTCAATGATACAAAATTTCACAACGAGGGGTCGGATCCAGACGGGGAAGAAGGAGTATAAGTAGAGGACATTTCTTGGAGACCTTCATTGCATCTTGGTCTTCACTTGACATCCTCTCGTTGATCTACAAAGGTGAGTCCTGATCTTGGGAGACTTGAATTCGACTTAGGGCAAAATCCAGAGTAGCTACAGGGATCCTTACTCCAGTGTCAGAACCATTTACTCTGGATTCCAATATGAATTTCCCATTGGTTTTCACTATGTGGTGCAGTAACAACAGGTGCACGTACAGTCTCTTACATGCTTCTGGAGTTACTCTGGATTTGGGGGTAAGACTTTTGCAGGGCAATTTCATGTACAACTCCGTAGTAAGCCCCATGATTGCCAATGGGCTTACTTACAGGTAAGTGTGCATAGCAAAATAGGCTGTACACTTTTTCAGAGAGAGTAAAACTTTACAGACCGTCCTTTGAAAGGTTTGCTTTGCAATCCTAAGCAGATCTACTCAGAAGTAAGTCCTATTGTATTCAATGGGGCCTACTCCCAAGAAAGCGTGTTTAGTATTGCAGCCACGTTCATTTAGATTTGGCTGTCCTTGAACATTCTGACATTTCTTTTTTATTGAGATGGGTTTAGCAATGAGAAAAAGGGGTTAGACTAGGAACACAATAGGGCTTACTTTTGAGTAGACGTGGTTAGGATTGTGCTGTAGCACCTCTTGAGAGCGATTGGGGGGTCACCACCCCACATTCACAATTTAAAATACAATTAAAAATCCTATCCGTACCTACCTGGGAGTAAGCCCCATAGACTACCTTGGGGCTTACTTCTGAGTAGACATGCATAGGATTGGGCTCCCGATGACGGGCTTGTTTTTCTGGATTTTTGAGTTTTTATGGGCTTTCAATTCTGCACGCCACCTTTCGGATGCAATCCTAAAGACACTTTACTGGAAGTAAGACCCATTGAAGACAATGGGGCTTACATTTGAGTAGACATGGTTAGGATTGTGCTTTTTATCTCCCAGGAAAAGGTCAGGGTATAATTAAAGTACTGTGTATTATTGTTATTATATTATTATTATGTAGCTCTTCTCTTTCGTAGGTTGCCGAACAGTTCATCATGAATCAGACCAAAATGGAAGAGTGTGTAGAACAAATCATCAACGTCTTCCACCAATACTCGGTCCGAGTGGGGCATTTCGATAGGCTCGAAGCGGGGGAGTTCAAACAACTGCTTCAGAAGGAGTTTCCAAACTGGCTGAAGGTGAGGAGGAGTGGGACCTATAGAGGTGGCCTCCTATAGAGGTGGCTTCCATCATGTGCGTCCTCAAGGGGCTGGTGGGAGACGTTGCACAGAAGATGAATTTCCATCTGGTTGCATCAACGTCATACGCAACCAGGAGGGAAACGCTGGTCAAAATGGGATGAGCAGGAAAAATCTACTCTCGAGTAGGCCATTTTTATAATTGTATCACTTTCTCTAAGCTTGGAAGAATCTCATCTTTTGGTTCATTTTTGACTGACGGACAGATGGATGGATGGATGGGTAAATGGCTGGCTTTGTTGATTGATTGATTGATTGATTGATTGATTGATTGATTGATTGATTGATTGATTGGTTGGTTGGTTGGTTGGTTGGTTGGTTGGTTGGTTGGTTGGTTGGTTGGTTGGTTGGTTGGTTGGTTGGTTGATTGGTTGCTTGGTTGGTTGGTTCGGAGGTTGGTTGGAAGGTTGGGGGTTTGGGTGGTTGTTGGTTGGTCCATTCGTCTGTTGGTCCATTGGTCAGTCGTCCATCTATCCATGTGTCCATCCATCTGTCCGTCCATCCATCCATCCTATTCCTTATCTATCTATCTATCTATCTATCTATCTATCTATCTATCTATCTATCTATCTATCCATCTATCTATCTATCTATCTATCTATCTATCTATCTATCTATCTGCCTACCTACAGTGGTGCCTCACATAAAGAATTTAATTTGTTCCGGAGACATGATCTTTAAGTGAAATGCTCTTTAAGTGAAGCAGATTTTTCCATAGGAAATCATGGAAACTCAGATGATGGGCTCCACAACCCCCAAAATATTCATGTAAAAATATTATCTGGATGTAAAAATGATGACAAAACACTGGAATTGAATTCAAAACGTGCCTTCAGTGTGCATGATCTTTTGAAGTCTACTTAGGCTGCAGTCCTAAAGACACTTTCCTGGGAGTAAGCCCCATTTAACACAATGAGGCATACTTCGGGGGTAGATATGGTTAAGAGACTGCAATCAAAGACACTTTCCTGGGAGTAACCCCCATTTGACACAGTGGGGCTAACTTCTGAGTAGACATAGTTAGGAGGCTGCAAAAAAGACACTTTCCTGAGAGGCTTACATGGGTGCTGCTGGAGATTCAAGGTGGTCTGTGGGGTCAGTTGGCCGGCAGCCCTTTTAAAGATCCTCCGTGCGGAGCATCAGAGCTGCATAGCACACGTGCCCGTAGTGCACTTGCTTGTTAAGTGAAATGGAACTTGTTATGTGAAACGCTTGTTAAGCGAGGTGCTTGTTAAGTGAGATACCATTCTATCTACCTATCTATCTATCTATCTATCTATCTATCTATCTATCTATCTATCAGTCTGTCTGTCTGTCTGTCTGTCTGTCAATCAATCAATCAATCAATCAATCAATCAACCAAGAAAACCAGCCAGCCAATCAATCAATTTCTTATTAGCAATAATCAGACCTGATTCCTCTCCCTGGTATTAATTGCACCCACCCCACAGACCTTAAGAGTATCACAGCCTTAAGAGTAGGTATGCTACTTCGCGCTCCCCTTTGGGGTGGGAGAAAGTAGGGATAAATGAATGAATGAATGAATGAATGAATGAATATGCCTAGACATTATACCCAGTTTGGTTTGATGGTTTTGGTGGAGTCTGGTTCTCCCACCCTTCCCCTCGATAATATTCTCCTTTTCCTGCTGTACGACCCACAGGATCAGAAGAACCCCAAAGCGATTGAGCAACTCTTCCAAAAGCTGGACAAGAACAAGGACAAGCAGCTCACCTTTGCGGAGTACATGGTCTTCATCAGCGACTTGGCCATCGCCACCCATGAACACATCCACAATGAGGGTCACGATGGGCACGCTCACCACCACCACTGAGCATGAAGGGGGAGGCCTTGAAGACGGTCCATGTCCCCGATCCTGTGCCGTGGTGCCGTTCCTCTGTCCTGGTGGTCGGGGCCACCTATTAAACAATAAAGGTTGAAAACTAATGTTATTGCTCTGTCATTCATGATTTCAGAGATGGGGTGGGTGGGAATCATGTGCAGACGAAGGGGTCACCCCCCCCCCCAAAAAAAAATGATTAGTGAAACTCAGGGAATCGATCTACAGTATTTACATACCGCTTTTCAACTAAAATGTTCACAAAGTAACATGAAATACAAAGAAAAAGAAATAGCTAATTACCGGTAATCGCTAAAGGTTTGGAATGAATGAATGAATGAATGAATGAATGAATGAATGAATGAATGAATGAATGAAAATATAAAAATATAAAAATATAAAAATAGAAATAAATAATTTATTTATTTATTATAAATAAATAAATATAATTTTATAGTAAACAGATTCGTTCATTCGTTCGCTTGCTCACACATTTAAGGAATTTATCCCCTGCCTGCCTGCCTGCCTACCTGCCTGCCTGACAGATAGATGGATGGATGGATGGATGGATGGATGGATGGATGGATGGATAGATAGATAGATAGATAGATAGATAGATAGATAGATAGATAGATAGATAGATAGATAGATAGATAGATAGATAGATAGATAGATAGGCTGATTAAAGTTGCAATCCTAAAGACATTCCCTGGGAGTAAGACCCATTACTTTTGAGTAGACATGGTTGGGATTGTGCTTGAAGGTTGGAAGCTACCAACACAAGCTAAAGTTGCTGTTGTTGGATATCTGGCTATAGGGTGGAGGTTGGACTGGATGACCTTGTTGATCCCCCCAAATCCATGTAAGCAGGAGGTGTGGTTGTGAAGGGGTTACATGTAGAACTGGGGGTTGGAGCAACACTCCATGCCAAACCCACTTAGCCAGGCTCCTGGATGATCAAGTGGGGTAGTCACACCCTGCAGCGAGTAGTTCCACAGATTAATAGCGTAGTGGAGAAAGACGTACATTGGTTTTCAAGCACAGTGGAAAATTGCACAGAGGATCCTATGCACCCATGTTCTTTTATGACAGTCACGCATGTCAATCAGGAAGGATCGGTGCGTCACTCAGCAATAGGGGTCAAAGAGACAGACTGCGGCATTTTCTGACCCCGAGCCAAATATGGGCTAAGGATGAAAAACAGGTTGTGTTGCTACTCGCTGTGCAAACTCTTTAAAACACGACACACATCTAATACTGTAGATAGATGGTTACCATAATTCTCTTCCACAAGAAGGGACAGGACCCTCCATCCCATGCGCAGGTATGTGAACACAATCCCCCCAAATCGGGATTGTCCCTGTTTTTCCCTATATATGGCAACACTACACACAAGGCTCTGCACGTCCTTCCGCCACTCAGGTCCAGGTTGGAGATGGTGCATATAGCATATAGCATTTGTGCGGACGGACGGACGGATGGACGGATGGAGGGACGGAGGGACGGACGGATGGACGGACTGATGGATGGATGGATGGATGGATGGATGGATGGATACATACATACATACATATGGAAGGAAGGAAGGAAGGAAGGAAGGAAGGAAGGAAGGAAGGAAGGAAGAGAGAGAGAGAGAGAAATAATACAAAGGGTGCGTGGTGGGTGGGGTAAGAGGAACATGGAATGAGTGGTGTGCGGGGAATGTTCTCTCCTTGACCGTACCTGGGGTGGTGAGTCGTCCCCAACCTCCCCACCCGACAGCACTAGGAACACAATCCTGGAGAAAACCAGACTGTCCCGGTTTTCAGCGACATATAACAACCCTACTCGGATGTAAATATGCCTTATGGCATTGGAAAAAGTTGCGTCCTAGTTTCTTCTACCCCTTAACGGAATGGCTCCAAGCGCACCTATATGGTTGCCATATATGGTTGCCACAAAATCAGACAGGACTCTCTGTCTCGTTTCCCTGGATGTGAACACAATCCCCCTAAATCAAGATTATCCCTGTTTTGGGGGACATATGGCAATGCTACAGAGGAGGAACCCCTTCTTTGGAAACCAAACCCACAAGAGCAGGCTTAAGGAGTTCAAGGAGAGCAACAGAGCTGGTCACCAAGACTTCCTATATCCCCGTGACTCACGTTGCCTTCTAGAAACAAGGTTCACCACTCTTCATTCACAGCATCCTGGTGTGGGTCAGTCAACCCATATGGAAAAATCCCTTATGGAAATGAAATCCTTTATGGGAAAATCATTGGGAAAATTCCTACAGAGAACCCTGAATGTCTTACGGGCATGTCCTGAGTCACCGCAAGTTGCAACAGACAACCACTGTATGTGGCCACCTTCGAAATAAGTAACCTGCTGGGACCAGGAGGAAGAGGAGGAGTGTGCAAGGGGTGAAGAAGGTTGCAATTTGTCAGTAATACAGGATTTCACAACGAAGGGTGGGATCAAGATGGGGAAGAAGGAGTATAAGGAGAGGGACATTTCTTGGAGACCTTCATCACATCTTGGTCTTCACTTCTCCTCTTGTTGATCTACAAAGGTGAGTCCCCATCTTGGGTGATTTGAATTTGACTTAAGGCAAAATCCAGAGTAACTACGGGGAGTCCTTGCTCCGGTGTAAGAACAACTTACTCTGGATTCCCATATGAATTTCCCATAGGTTTTCACTAGGTGGTGCAGTACTACAGGTGAACGTAAACTCTCTTACGAGCTCTCATAGTTACTCTGGATTTGGGGTAAGCCATTTGCAGGGCAATTTCATGTATTTTTCCATAGTAAGCCCCATGATTGCCAATGGGCTTACTTACAGGTAAGTGCGCATAGCAAAATAGGCGGTACTCTTTTTCATAGAGAGTAAAACTTTACAGACTGTCCTTTGCATGGTTTGCTTTGCAATCCTAAGCAGGTCTACTCTGAAGTAAGTCCTGTTGTATTCAATGGGGCCTACTCCCCCATTTACTCCCAGGAAAGTGTGTTTAGGATTGCAGCCACGTTCATTTAGATTTGGCTCACCTAGAATATGCTTAGATTTTGTTTTCTCAAGATGGGTTTAGCAATGGGGAAAAGGGGGGTTAGGGCCAAATCCAGAGTAACTACTGCGAGTCTTTGCTCCGGTGTAAGAACAACTTACTCTGGATTCCAGTATGAATTTCCTATAGGTTTTCACTAGGTGGTGCAGTAACTACGGGTTCACGTAAAGTCTCTTACATACAACATAGTTACTCTGGATTGTAGGGTGGGATTAGGACAACTCAGTGCCAGGCAACAAGGAGTGGACTCGTATCCAATAGATATAAATATAGCTGCAATCCTAAAGACACTTTCCTGGATGTAAGACCCATTGAACTCAATGGGGCTTACTTTTGAGTAGACATATTTAGGATTGTGGTACATGATTGTGGTACATCTACATGTTGTAGCACCTCTTGAGAGCTATTGGGCATCTCCACCCCTTATTCACAATTAAAAATAGGATTCCAGCTGTCGAGTAAAGGGTACACCACTATGGAAGAGAAACCCCTCCAATGCTAATTCAGATTGCGATCCTATCCGTACATACCCGGGAGTAAGCCTCATGGACTTTAGTACAGCTTACTTCTGAGTAAGCATGCATAGTATTGGGCTCCTGGTGATGGGCTTGTTTTTATGGATTTTTGAGTGTTTATGGGTTTTCAATTCTGTAAGCCACTTTTAGGCTGCAATCCTAAAGACTCCTGGGAGTAAGACCCATTGAACACAATGGGGGTTCCTTTTGAGTAGACATGGTTAGGATTGGACTCTACAGCTGCAATCCTATAGACACTCCTGGGAGTAAGACCCACTGAAAAACAATGGGGTTTACTTTTGAGTAGACATGGTTAGGATTGTGCTATAGGGCTGCAATCCTATAGACGCTCCTGGGATTAAGACCCATTGAACACAATGGGGTTTACTTTTGAGTAGACATGGTTAGGATTGTGCTCTAGGGCTGCAATCCTATAGACACTCCTGGGATTAAGACCCATTGAACACAATGGGGATTACTTTTGAGTAGACATGGTTAGGATTGTGCTCAAAGACTGCAATCCTAAAGACACTCCTGGGATTAAGAACCATTGAACACAATGGGGATTACTTTTGAGTAGACATGGTTAGGATTGTGCTCGAAGACTGCAATCCTATAGACGCTCCTGGGATTAAGACCCATTGAACACAATGGGGATTACTTCTGCGTAGACATGGTTAGGATTGTGCTCTAAGACTGCAATCCTAAAGACACTCCTGGGATTAAGACCCATTGAACACAATGGGGATTACTTCTGCGTAGACATGGTTAGGATTGTGCTCTAAGACTGCAATCCTAAAGACACTCCTGGGATTAAGACCCATTGAACACAATGGGGATTACTTTTGAGTAGACATGGTTAGGATTGTGCTCTAGGGCTGCAGTCCTATAGACGCTCCTGGGATTAAGAACCATTGAACACAATGGGGATTACTTTTGAGTAGACATGGTTAGGATTGTGCTCTAGGGCTGCAATCCTATAGACGCTCCTGGGATTAAGAACCATTGAACACAATGGGGTTTACTTTTGAGTAGACATGGTTAGGATTGTGCCCTAAGACTGCAATCCTAAAGACACTCCTGGGAGTACGACCCATTGAACACAATGGGGATTACTTTCAAGTAGACATGGTTAGGTTGTGCTCTTTGTCTCCCAGGAAAAGGTCAGGGTATAATTAAAGTACTGTGTATTATTGTTATTATATTATTATTATGTAGCTCTTCTCTTTCGTAGGTTGCCGAACAGTTCATCATGAGTCAGACCAAAATGGAAGAGAGTGTAGAACAAATCGTCAAAGTCTTCTACCAATACTCGGTCCGAGTGGGGCAGTTCGATCAGCTCAGCATGGGGGAGTTCAAACAACTGCTTCAGAAGGAGTTTCCAAACTGGCTGAAGGTGAGGAGGAGTGGGACCTATAGAGGTGGCCTCCTATAGAGGTGGCTTCCATCACGTGCGTCCTCAAGGGGCTGGTGGGAGACGTTGCACAGAAGATGAATTTCCATCTGGTTGCATCAACGTCATACGCAACCAGGAGGGAAACGCTGGTCAAAATGGGATGAGCAGGAAAAATCTACTCTCGAGTAGGCCATTTTTATAATTGTATCAGTTTCTCTAAGCTTGGAAGAATGTCATCTTTTGGTTCGTTTTTAACTGACGGACAGATGGATGGATAAATGGCTGGCTGGCATTGTTGATTGATTGATTGATTGATTGATTGATTGATTGGTTGGTTGGTTGGTTGGTTGGTTGGTTGGTTGGTTGGTTGCATGGGTAATTGGGTAGTCCATTGGTCTGTTGGTCGGTCGTCCGTCTATCCATCTGTCCATCAATCTGTCTGTCCGTCCATCTGTCCATCAGTCCGTCCATCCATCCATCCAGCCCATACCTTAACTGTCTATCTGTCTATCTATTTACCTACCTACCTACCTATCTGTCTACCTACCTTTCTGTCTATCTACCTACCTACATACATAGCTATCTACCAACCAAGAAAACCAGCCAGCCAATCAATCAATCAATCAATTTCTTATTAGCAATAATCAGAACTGACTCCTCTCCCTGGTATTAATTGCACCCACCCCACAGACCGATCAGTCACAACCTTAAGAGTAGGTATTCAACCTTGAGCCCCACTTTGGGGTGGGAGACAGTTGGGATGGATGGATGGATGGATGGATGGATGGATGGATGGATGGATGGATGGATGGATATGCCTAGACCTTATACCCAGTTTCGTTTCAGTCTGGTTCTCCCACCCTTCCCCTCGATAATATTCTCCTTTTCCTGCTGTACGACCCACAAAGAACCCCAAAGCGGTTGAGCAACTCTTCCAAAAGCTGGACCAGAACAAGGACAAGCAGCTCACCTTTGCGGAGTACACGGGCTTCATCGCCGAGTTCGCCATCGCCACCCATGAACACATCCACAAGGAAGGTCAGGATGGGCACGCTCACCACCAGCAATGAACATCAAGGGCAAGGCCTTGAAGACGGTCCATGTCCCCGATTCTGTGCTGTGGTGCCGTTCCTCTGTCCTGGTGGTCGGGGCCACCTATTAAACAATAAAGGTTAAAAACTAATATTATTGCTCTGTCATTCATGATTTCAGAGATGGGGTGGGTGGGAATCATGTGCAGATGAAGGGGTCACCCCCCCCCCCAATGATTAGTAAAACTCAGGGAATCTATCTACAGTATTTACATACCGCTTTCAACTGAAAAGTTCACAGAGAGCAAAATCCAGAGTAACTACAGGGAGTGCTTGCTCCGGTGTAAGAACAACTTACTCTGGATTCCAATATGAATTTCCCATAGGTTTTCACTAGGTGGTGCAGTTACTACAGGTGCACATAGTCTCTTATAGTTACGCTGGATTTGGGCAAAAGTAGCATGAATTACAAAGAAAATGAAATAGCTAATTACCGGTAATAACTAATGGTTTGGAATGGAATAATAATAATAATAATAATAATAATAATAATAATAATAATAATAATAATAATAATAATAATAATAATAATTTTATACTAGACATAGATTCATTCATTCATTTGTACATCCATCCATCCATCCTTCCATCCATCCATCCATATTCATTCATTCATTCATTCATTCATTCATTCATTCATTTAATGACTTCATACCCTGCTAGTTAAGATAGATAGATAGATTCACTCATTCATTCATTCATTTAAGGGATTTATAACCTATCTTTCCCTTGCCAATGCAGACACCCAAGGCTGCTTAAAAACGTTTTATCCTTTTCTCCGCACAACAGCCCTGCGAGGTAGGTGAAGCAAAGAGTGAGCAATTCCCCCAATTAATCTTCGTAGCCCAGGAGAGAATGAAGTTGGGGGTAAAGGAGCATAGGAGTACAATCTTAGCCATGTCTACTCATAAGTAAGCCCCACTGCGTTCAATGGGTCTTACTCCCTGGAAAGTGTCTTTAGGATTGCTGCCTTTGTTTTATTGGCATTCCAAATCAAGCCAGGTCCTAACTTTTGGGAGAGCTAAATATTCATCATAAAACAAGCCAGGCTGCAATCCTAAAGACACTTTCCTGGGAGTAAGACCCATTGAACACAATTGGGCTGACTTTTGAGTAGACATGGTTTGGGATTGTGCTTTAAAGATTGACGCGACCAACACATTCTAAAGTTGTTGTTGTCGGATATCTGTCTATAGGGTGAAGGTTGGACTGGATGACCTTGTTGATCCCCCCAAATCCATGTAAGCAGGAGGTGTGGTTGTGAAGGGGTTACATGTAGAACTGGGGGTTGGAGCAACACTCCATGCCAAACCCACTTAGCCAGGCTCCTGGATGGTCGAGTGGGGCAGTCACACCCTGCAGCAAGTAGTTCCGCAGATTAATTCCATAGTAGAGAAAGACGTATATTGGTTTTCAAGCACGGTGGAAAATTGCACAGAGGATCCTATGCGCCCATGTTCTTTTATGACAGTCACGCATGTCAATCACGAAGCATCGGTGCGTCACTCAGCAATGGGGTCAAAGAGAAAGACTGCGTCGTTTTCTGACCCCGAGCGAAATATGGGCTAAGGTTGAAAAACAGGTTGTGTTGCTACTCTCTATGCAGACTCATTATAACACGACACACATATACAGTGGCCATAATTCCCTTCCACAAAATAGGGACAGGACCCTTTGTCCCATTCACCAGTATGTGAACACAAACCCCCCAATTGTCCCTGTTTTCTGGATATATGGCAACCCTCCACACAAGAACCTGGCACCTTCCATATATTCTCTTTCTCGGCCTCATAGATGTGCCGGTCCTGATTCCAGGAAGAATCAGTGTTGCGTCATGTTGGGAAGAAGTTCTTTAGGAAGAAATTTACATGGGGTTGGCATTCTTGGGGTACGGGAAACTGGAGAGGGAAGGGGGATCCCTGAAGACTATAAATAGCTTTGCTGCAACTCCTCCTCTAATTCCGGGATTGCTGTAACCTGCGGCTATATGTTCTCACGCTGGTATGAAACTGTAATTAAAGATTGCTCCTGCTTTGCCACTCCAGCATCTACAGTAGTCTAGTATACACACCCTGGTATATCCATCGCCTCCTATAGGAGGCCAGATTCTATATGGCCAGGCTTGCCATAAGTCTGGAAAAACAAGGACAATCCCGATTTGGGGGGATTGTGTTTACATACTGGCAAATAGGACAGAGGGTTTATCCTGATTTTGTGGAAGAGAATTATTGCAACCCTATATATGACCCCTCTTCCTATAGAAGCTCTTGTACCGCCTCCCTCTCCAGCAATCAGACCCTAATATAACAACCCTCGATGTTCAGACTGCAGGCTATGAAGGGTGTGGGTCAAGTGGTTCTTGCCTTTTAGGGAAAGGGGGAAACTAATATCCGCACAAAGGGGTCAGAACCCCCCAGATGGTGCCCCACAATCTGGAAATCACTAATCTATTAGAGCTTATGCAACTGCAGGGAATGTCCCAACCCCCCAAAAAGTCCAACCCCAATAAGAAAAAATAAGATGGAACTTATTTCAATGATGTTCCTTTCAAAGGGACGGAGCATGATGGGCATTTTTACATCTGCAAAGAAATCAATTAATCAATCAATAATCAATTGCTTAAGAAGGACTTCTCTTTGTTTCGTTCTAAGGACAAATAGGGTATAGGGTGCTGACCCCTTCCGATCACTGTGGATATTGTCGGCCAGGGTGCTCACCCACTGGGTGACCCTTTCAGACCGAGAGCCTACTGTTGCCATCTAGTGGTGTGATTGTGAAGTAGCTGCTTTGAGTGACAAGTGAGACCCCCCAACTCATGCACACTCAAACACTCCCAGTCATGGGAATGGGGGGTCAGTCAGCTGAACTGGATGGTGAGCCCCGTACTGGAAATCCCAGCCTCATTGTTTGGGATTCCTTTTTCACTCTCATGACTTTTATCGATCCTTTTAAAAGGAAATAAACAAAGATAAATATTTATTTCTAAATACTTTCAGCGCTTAAATATTAAATAATATTTAATAATAAATACTCTGGATGCCTTTAACATCCCATAAATTGCTGGCTACGTGTGACTTTGGAGGACAGGTTTGGGGGCAGAGGAACTTCGCATGAGTTGTGGGTGTCCTTCTATCTGATTCGAGCCATGCTTTTCTTTTTCATCTTCCCCTTCCCAGAATGAATGAATGAATGAATGAATGAATGAATGAATGAATGAATGAATGAATGAATGGCAGGAGTCATAGTATGTTCACATTAAGGAAAAGCACATGGAATGTTTTGGTCACAAGAATGTAGCTTGGAGAACATGGCTTGGGGAACTTGCCACTTAATTAATAAATTAATATATTAATAATTAATAAATTTATTAATAAATTATTTATTTAATAATTAATTCATTCATTCACGGTGGTGAAGGTTTCCCAGGAAGGCGAATCCAGAGTGGTTGGGGGTAGGGGCAGTTCACGTTAACTTGAAGTACATGGCTTCAGGCTTCAATCCTATACATAATTGTGCATGGTGTGTACAGTGTGTTGTGTACCTGATTTTACTGCTTCTATCCACTTTTTAACTATTGTTGTTATCCATCTTTGATATCCTTCCTTTAGGGAAAAAAAATCCTAGGCTGCATTAGGCTTTTAGGCTATTAGGCTGCAATCCTAATCATGTTATCCTGCGAACAAGACCCATTGAACACAATGGGACTTACTTCTGAGTAGACATGCTTAAAAATTTATAAATTTATTTATTTATTATGGTTATCGACCAGCACATAAAAGATATAAAAACAAACAACACCGTCCGTGTCCATCATCTGTGTCCACCTGCACAAATGGGTAGTGCAAATAGAATAGATTAAGGATCCTAATGCTTAGGACTCTGCTGTATATTGAATAATACTGGGTGCAATCCTATGCATGTCTATTCCGAAGTACATCCCATTGTGTTCAATGGGACTTACTCTTAGGAAAAGTGTGTTTAGGATTGCAGCCATGATTGCATTAAGATGGGACGAAGAATATGAATAAGAGGAGAATCAGATCAAAGCAGACACATTGGAGGATCTTTGGATCAATTCTTTATTGCCTATTGATGTCCACATCTTTATTTCCCCATTTCATCCAATAGGTGTGGAACGGAGAGGAAGACCTTTCCGGATGCTTTAAGGATCTGGAGTGGTTGCCCTCGACCTCCCATTGAGACCATGCGGTGGGAGTTGACACAATTATTCCTTACTAGAGGCACTTCCATCATTCCCATTTCTCGGGAACTTCCCATTGCTGAGCGATCCATCCTTGGTCTTGTCCATCTCATCGCATGACATCTTCCCGGTAAAATGAATTATGGCCTCGACACATACTTGGGGGTTATTTGGCTCTGGGTTATTCGGCTCCGGGTTATTCGGCTCCAGGTTATTCGGCTCCTGGTTATTCAGCTCTGGGTTATTCGGCTCCGGGTTATTCGGCTCCGGGTTATTCGCCTCCTGGTTTTGAAACAGGTAAGAATCCAATGCAAGGTATTGAGAAGGTAGCTGTTATGAGATGTCAAGGCTCTTCATTCATTCATTCATTCATTCATTCATTCACTCACTCACTCACTCACTCACTCACTCATTTTATTAGATTTGATTTGACTTAATTTCCTTTGAGTTGTCTAATCTAATTTGATTAAATTTTTGTATTCCGCCTTTTTCTCCAAAGGGCACTCATAGCAGCTAAAACATCAGTTAAAATACATGTTACATAAATGGATAAATAAAAACCATAAAATGCAATAAAACAATAAATTTCAATTAAAAACAATAAAAGCAGTCAGCAACAAAAATATCCAATAAAAGATGGATAAAAGAATAAAAGTGAATAATAGATTGAATAAAAAAATAAAAGATAAAAGACTGAATAAAAGAATATCCAATTAAAAAATATCCAATTAAACATGTACAATAAAAGACACAATAAAATATCCAATAAAAGTATCCAATAAAAATTTCCAATAAAAGATGGATAAAAGATTGAATAAAAGAATAAGAGACTGGATAAAAAAATAAAAGTTTGGATAAAAGATTGGATAAAAGAATATCCAATTAAACATGTACAATAAAATATCCAATAAAAATATCCAATAAAAATTTCCAGTAAAAGATGGATAAAAGATTGAATAAAAGAATAAGAGACTGGATAAAAAAAATAAAAGATTGGACAAAAGATTGGATAAAAGAATATCCAATTAAACATGTACAATAAAATATCCAATAAAAATTTCCAATAAAAGATGGATAAAAGATTGAATAAAAGAACAAGAGACTGGATAAAAAAATAAAAGTTTGGATAAAAGATTGGATAAAAGAATATCCAATTAAACATGTACAATAAAAGACACAATAAAATATCCAATAAAAGTATCCAATAAAAATTTCCAATAAAAGATGGATAAAAGATTGAATAAAAGAAAAAGAGACTGGATAAAAAAATAAAAGATTGGACAAAAGATTGGATAAAAGAATATCCAATTAAACATGTACAATCAAATATCCAATAAAAATATCCAATAAAAATTTCCAATAAAAAATGGATAAAAGATTGAATAAAAGAATAAGAGACTGGATAAAAAAAATAAAAGATTGGATAAAAGATTGGATAAAAGAATATCCAATTAAACATGTACAATCAAATATCCAATAAAAATATCCAATAAAAATTTCCAATAAAATATGGATAAAAGATTGAATAAAAGAATAAGAGACTGGATAAAAAATAAAGATTGGATAAAAAAATATCCAATAAAAGCCTTTAGGCCCAGCCAGAAGGTTAGTAAATGAGAGGGAGTTCCACAGTACTGGTGCCACCATCAAGAAGGCCCCGATTCTGTAATATCCAATCATGTGTCACCAGAATATTTCCACCCCCTGTGATCTTCTAATAGATAGTGGAAGAAAAATCATTTCCACCCACAGATTTCCCCACATCAGAAGAATCTGACCCTCCGTGAAGATCCATGGAGTTTCTGCTCACCTTGGAGTCTTTCAGCAGATCGTTGGCAGTCGAGAGATGCTTTGCAGTTCCCACTTCAAAGACCATCCCAACTGAAAAGTCCCTCAACTGCACGTAGATCGGATCGCCGGTTCTCTGCAGCAACCGGTTTACTCGAAACTGAGCTGCAATGAAACCACTGTATCAACGTGTGTATGGGTTCCACCACATCACCTAGGCTTTCAGGAGGTATCCTTGTGGACACCAAGGAGCCAGAGGGCACCTTGATTCCTAGAGAATACGGCTGTGCTATGACCATAGTACCCAGTCTGGGTGAGATCAACCCCAACTTGAGCACCATCGTTCCTCACCAGTGGGCACCCATGGGCACCAGTGGGCTGTAGATGTTGATGAAGGGATGTCAAAGTACGGTCAATAGAGAGATATGGGTAGGTTGATTGAGACTCACCAGTCAGATCAGCAGGCTCCATTGGATCTGGTTTCCCTGCAGGTGGTTGCAGTGATGGGAATCTCTGAGCTGCATCTTAGGTGCACCTCGCTACAGGTGGGTAGAGCCGGGCACCCAGCCAAACCACGTGTTCCAAGCTGGTTGCTCCATTTACAACAGACTTTAATTCATGGATGAAAATCTACTCCGTCACTTGTCAAAATGTGCCACTTCTGCAACAATCTTGGACTCTCCAGTTTGGTTTGGACTCTGTTGCTATAGTTTACTAGCCTGGTTTTACCTGTTAGAGTAAAGAGCCTGGAGGTTTGTTAAAGGGAAGGGGAACCTGTTAAAAGAAGGGAACAAACAAATAAGCAGCGAGTGCATCTGTAACCATTAAGCGCTGAACAAGTAAACTTGTGTTGTGACACTTACCGGATTGTCTGGTCTTCGGTCTTCATCCTGGGGGAGGAAGAAGACGACGGGACACGGATATCCGTAACCCTACCTGACTGAGTCACTGTCAGTGGAGGCAGGAGAAAGGGAGACAAACAGACAAACTGCCCTACGTGAAACCATATTTCCCGGATGCGACGTATATCGGCGCAAGGAACATTAAGCCATTCTAACCTTGGGCATCAAAGGCGCCACAAAAAGCGAGTTGATTTGGGCATCGCCAACCTTGTCCTCAAGAAGGACACGTGATGTTGGTTGAAATTTTCATCATATCCTCATTTGGCAGATGTGGCAGCACAAATGAGCAATTATTATTAGCCAATTACTCCATTAGCATAATTAAGAGGCACTGGAAAGGATCACGGTTTGTGCTCGGGACGCCCTCGTTTCCTCGCATCTCAACCTGGCGGCTGCAGGAGAAAACCCAACCATTGACCAAAAGGAAGCCTGTCAAAAAGCAAGTTTGGCGAGTAGGAGGCTTGGGGTGAGACTACAAGTGCCGGATCGGGGCTGACCCATCACTGCTGGGGAAACCAATGGTCAAGAGCCAATGGCGCATCAACTAAGTGTGTCTCTTGCCACATTGGCTGATATTTTTCTTCCCAGAACATCAGAGGATATAGGACAGTTTCACAAGCGCAAACCAACAACCAACAATAAAATCAGAAGACACAGCACAAGGTGTAATAATTGTGGAAGAATTAAAATGCTTACCATGACCCAGAAGAAAGTCCTTTGGGACTGCAGCGTTCTTGCTCCCTCCAAGCAGCCCCATAGAGCTGAGACATCCATATGTCCCTCTCTGTCCTTCTAAGTGCCCCTTTCTGTAATGCCCATATGGGATCCGTAGGTCTGAGCCTCTGAAGATACGTCCTACCTGTGAGGCTACAACAGCCATGCTCCTTGAGCATGAAAGTGATAACGGTACATGACATCGATGGTGTTAGGAATTATTATAATTCTGATGCCGGAATTATATCAGTACACCAAGACTTTGTTTTTCAATTTATTTGAAAATTAAATTTATTTGTTTGTTTTCCATTTGACTTTGGGTTAGTGAGGAGAGGAGAATGAATGAATGAATGAATGAATGAATGAATGAATGAATGAAGTTCATCCTTGAGCCCATCTTCCCCACAATTCCACTATGGCGTCTTGCTCTTGGCCTCCTCTGAAGTGGAAACGGGCAAGATTCCTGTACTGGGAACACTGGGAACAGAACACTCTAAATCCCTGGCTTGATGTCTCTCTGCCATTGCCCTAAAGGGCTTTCTCCTTTCTCCCATTTCCCCTTCGGAAATTAATTTATGCGCTCGTGCGCAGGCCGTACATTTCACAGAGCGTGCAATAGGAGAGTCTCCTGGTTCTCCTTAGGCCTTCGTTAACCACCTTATGAGCTTCGATAAGGTCTTCCAGGTTTATGTATATCCAAGAGCAAGATCTCAATACATTTACATAATTAATTCAATTAATATTAATTATTATTAAAATTTATGAGAAATATTCTGTCTGGTTCCCTAGCTCAGCCCTGCTCAACATCCCATTCATTTTGCCAGCCTCCTCCACCTGACGTGTTGTGTTCACCTTCAAATACTGCTTTCCAATCCTTCTTTCCCACCAGCCAGTTTCACAGATGTGAAGAGTAATTAAAGAGTAATTTTATTTTATGGCATCCGGGAACGGCCATCCCAACTGATGCGCACCTGGCACGCTCCGTCATTCTGTAGCTTCATCTTGTTTGGGAGTCGAGGGCAGGACGGCCCCATCCCGACTCCTCTTTTGTCCAGAGACCCCGTTTCTTCCTTGCTCTCCATTTCACTCGGAGATTCCTACGGGATCCCCCTGCCTGATGTTTCCATATGAATGAATGAGGCCTCCATGCAGGACCCACAACTGGGCCACGCGCGGACCGACGGTGGGTCGTGCACCAAAGAAACGGATGTGTTTGATCCGGGGATTTCCTCTGCTCAGAGTGACCATGTCATATCCACAAAAGAGGACAAGCTTCCCCCCCCCCCCAAAAAAAAAATGTAGGACATCCAAGAAAAATTTTGGGCTAGTTTCTAATGCTAAAGAAAACGCATATATATGTAATTTTATGGCATCTGGGAATTGCCATCCCAATAGGTGTGCACCTGGTATGCTCCGTCTTTCTATAGCTTCATCCTGTTTGGGAGTCGAGTGCTAAAAACACTCACATATATCTATATACAATAAAACCTTCTATGAGTCATACAACTGCTGTATATAGCCTTTCTTTGTGTGTGTGAGTACACACACACGTATGTATATATATATATATATATACGTGTAATTTAATTAATTAATAGAGACATACTATGTTCTGCATTCAGGAAAAGCACACGGAATGTTTTGGTCACAAGAATCCAGCTTGTGTTCAATGGGACTTACTCTTAGGAAAAGTGTGTTTAGGATCGCAGCCATGATTACATTAATGGGACGGCGAAGACGAGTAAAATGAGAATCAGATCAAAGCAGACACATTGGAGGATCTTTGGATCAATTCTTTATTGCCCACTTCTTCATTTCCTCATTTCATCCAATGGGTACGGAACGGAGAGGAAGACCTTTCCGGATGCTTTAAGGACCTGGAGTGGTTGCCGTTGACCTCCCATTGAGTCCTTGGGGTGGGACGCGACACAATTATTCCTTATTAGAGGCACTTCCATCATTCCCATTTCTCAGGAACTTCCCATTGCTGAGCGATCCATCCTTGGTCTGGTCCTTCTCATTGGATGACATCTTCCCAGCACAACGAATCGTGACCTCAACGCGTACTTGGGGGTTATTCGGCTCCGGGTTATTCGGCTCTGGGTTATTTGGCTCCGAGTTATTCGAATCCGGGTTATTTGGCTCCTGGTTCTTTGGCTCCTGGTTATTCGGCTCCTGGTTTTGAAACAGGTAAGAATCCAATGCAAGATATTGAAAAGGTAGCTGTTATGAGATCTCAAGGCTCTTTATTTATTTATTTATTTATTTATTCATTCATTCATTCATTCATTCATTCATTTTATGTGATTGATCTGATTCAACATGATTTGCTTTGATTTGTCTAATATAATTTGATTAGATTTTTGTATTCTGCGTTTCTCTCCTAAGAGCACTCATAGCGGCTAAAAAAATCAATTAAAATACATGTTAAATAAACGGACACATAAAAACCACAAAATACAACAAAACCATAAATTTCAATTACAAACAATAAAAGCAGTCAGCAATAAAAAAATATCCAGTAAAAGATGGATAAAAGAAGAAAAGATTGGATAAAAGATTGAATAAAAGGATAAAGGGGAAATGACTGGATAAAAGAATATCCAATAAAAATTAACCAATAAAATAAAAGTCTTTCAACCCCACTGGAAGGTTAGTAAAGGGAAGGGAGGACCACAATACCGGTGCCACCATCAAGAAGGCCCCGATTCTGTAATAACCCATCATGTGTCACCAGAATATTTCCACCCTCGGTGATCTTCTCATGGATAACAGTAGAAAAATCATTTCCACCCACAGATTTGCCCACATCAGATGAATCGGACCCTCCATGAAGAGCCCTGGAGTTTCTGCTCACCTTGGAGACGTTCAGCAGATCGTTGGGCACCACGTCAGTCAAGCCACTCGGTGTGGTTCCCAAATCAAAGCCCCTTCCCGGCAAAGATGCCCTGAATTGCATGAAGATGCGATGGATGACTTCTTGCGCCCAAACAAAGTCTACCCCAAACCGTGCTGCAACGAAACCATTGGACTAAGGTGTGTATGGGTTCCACCACATCACCTAGTATGAAATCTTTTGGCTTTCAGGAGGTTTCCTTGCAAACACCCAGGAGCCAGAGGGCACCGTGATTCCTAGAGGATATGGCTGTGCCATGGCCATAGTACCCAGTCGGGGTGACACCAGCCCCATCCTGAGCACCATCGTCCTCCCCCGTGGGCACTAGTGGCACCAGTGGGCTGTAGATGTTGACGAAAGGAGGTTCTAAGTATGGTCAATGGAGAGATACGGGAAAGTTGATTGAGACTCACCAATCCGATCATCAGGCTCCATTGGATCCGGTTTTCCTCCAAGTGGTTGCGGTGATGTGAAGCTCGGAGCGGCATCTTATATGCACCTCGCTACCGGTGGGTAGAGCCGGGCACCAGCCAAACCACGTCTTCCAATCTGGTTGCTCCATTTTCAACAGACTTTAATTCGCTGGATGAAAATCTACTCCAACACCTGTCAATAGTTGGCCCACATCTGATACCCAAGGGGTGGAGATGCTGAACGGCATCCCAGCCAACACCTGAGAGCCAGGGGGCATATAGGGACTGGTACGTACTCTCCTCTGATGCCGCCTAGGTCTGGACACTCACATCAAATCCTTACCGCATGGTGCGTACCCATCCCTGTGACACATTGCCCCGTGCCCTCGGGAACTAATGGTGCTTTTAATACTGATTTCATGTATCTCGTAATTTTATTTTTCCATCAGCCTCCATGAGGAAGGCGATGATATATATATGGATGGACGGACGGACAGGCAGACAGATGGATAGACAGATAGATGGACAGACGGATGGACAGAGGGATGGATAGGTGGAGGCGTGGATAGATGGATAGATAGATGGGTGGATGGATGAATGGATGGATGGAAATAAAACACCCCGTCCCTGGGGGGTTGAGTCTTACCCAACCTCCCCACCCAACAGCACCAACTGGACTTGGCAGTTTCTGCAAGACTTCTGCAAGAATTAAGAGGTTCCCTTTTCCTCTCCCACCACTTCCCCTCCATGGATTGCATTCTAACCACCTTGCAACATCGCCCAGTTGGCACCGGTCCCGATCCAACCCACCAGCTCCAAAAGGTATAAAGGCAGCAGCTCAAATCTTCTGAGCATCACATCCACAGTGACGCAAAATCAAAAGGATCAGCTCGGTGAGTCTCTACATCGGAACCCCCAAAGATTTTCTTTATGATGCATGGCTTGCCCACGCTATAGTGTTCAGTCACTCTGCCCCGTAGGGCTGCCATAATTCTCCTCCACCCAATCGGGATGGGATCCTCTGTCCCATTTGCCAGTATGGGAACATAAACCCCCCAAATCCCTTTTGGGGGACATGTGGCAACCCTACTCCCCCAGGATTTAGGATTTTTCGTATTATTGGGATATTTTTCAGATTTTTCGGATTAGTTTTGCAACTCTGTCACACCCAGCTTTGTAAGCTGTGGGAAATAGGATGGTCTATGTGGAGAGAACGGGTGGTTGAAGGACAGGAGAAGGCAACCAGGCTCAGCAGAAACAGCTCGACCCTCATGAAAAAGTGCTGGTTTATGAAGATCTTATGGTTAAGACCTAAAGAGTTTCAGCCTTTAAGAGGAAGTAGAATTGCAATATGAGTTTCCTCATTCCCTGGAACATCACAGGACCCACCTTGGGTCAGAGTATGGCCCGGTTTCGGGTCCCCTATAGAAACATGTTCCCCCATAGAAACATGGCAACTTATCTGTCGTCACTCTGACATGCAGAGACAAGCGACCCCCAAAATCTGGAACCCACATACAGCTCTTGTGGCATGTGGGGGTGTTTCCTCCATCAGTCTATCAGATCATTGAAAGGACCTATGACAAGAGATTAGGAAGCACTGATGAGATCAGAAGGAAGCCATGGGTGGAGAAGGGTGGCCACCCTCTGAACAATCCCGACAGAAAGAAAAGAAATATACAAAGGGATTGCATTAAAGCGTCCATAAAATGAATCAACCACCTTGCAACACAGCCCAGTTGGCACCGGTCCCGATCCAACCCACCAGCTCCAAAAGGTATAAAGGGAGCGGCTCAAATCTTTTTCTCATCACAGCCACCGGGACGGAAGATCAACGGGATCAGCTCGGTGAGTCTCTATATCTGAACCCCAAAATATTTTATTTATAATGCATGGCTGGCACACGCTGTAGTGTTCGGTCACTCTCCCCTGTAGGGCTGCCATAATTCTCGTCCACACAATCGGGATGGGATCCTCTGTCCCATTTGCCAGTACGGGAACATAAACCCCCCCAAATCCCTTTTGGGGGAACATATGGCAACCCTACTCCCCCAAGAATGCCGCTAGTAGTAACAGAGCTGAAGAGGTTTCAGGTTGGTGGTAAGAAGGAGAAGGTCTTCCATGTTCAGCCTGAGTCCACTGGAGGTGGGAAGCCCCTCACCCTCCGCACCGCTTGTCCCCCAACAGGACTCAGGATGTCCAAGACTCCAGTGGAAGCTGCTGCTCTCCTGTTGAAAGAGGAATTCTGCAAATATGGCACCATCAAGGATGGGAAGTGTCTGCAAACCTATGACCAGATGGTCACCTTCCTCAGCACGGAGATGCCCCACCTCATCCAGGTCAGCAGGACCCCAACACCCCCTCCTTCTCCATCCCCTTCGCCAGGACCTTCCTCCGTGTCCAGGTGGAGGCTTCAGACAGAGTGACCACATATCCTCTTTTCCCAGGACGTGTCCTCTTCTTTAGTCTTGTGACTTAGAAAAATAAGTTTATTGTCCTCCTTTTCCTTGTGAGCAGGCAGCACTCAGTCTCATTGATTAAGGCTGCAATCCTAGACACACTTTCCTGGGAGGAAGCCCTATTGATTTTACTTATTGATTATTGATAGAACATATACTGGCACCCAGCACCTATCCTAACCATGTCTACACAGAAGAAAGTCCCATTATATTGAAACACACTTTCCTGGGAGTAAGACCTACCGAATACAATGGGGCTTACTTTTGAGTAGACAGGGTTGGGATTGTGCTCTAAATGTCATATTTTAAGGAATGCCATTTTAAATGTATTTTATTCAGGCCAATGTTTCTAATGAGGATGTTTTTAAAGGACTTTGGCTTCAGTCCGAAAGACACATCCCTAGGAGTAAGACCCATTGAACAAAATGGGGCTTACGTTTGAGTAGACCTGGTTAGGAATGTGCTCTGTATGTTATTTTTTTATTCTCATAAACCACCTTATGAGTAAGGCAGTATATAAAAAAGTTAATTGTGTATACATTTATATTTATGTATATAGCTATCATATAATATGTATATAAAATTTATATTTTGTATTCATTTTATACATATACAATATATGTATAATTACCAGTCTTTCCCCTATAACAGGACCCGAAAAATCCCAGAGCGACACCTTCAGAGAACGCAAAGAAGGTGATGGCGGAGATGCATCGTGGAGGCCTCATAAACCCAGATGTGTTGTGCTCCCTGGATAGGTTTCTGGAACTCGTTGGACGTGTCCTGACCGCAAACTACCGTCAGTAACGGGGGCTGCCCTTGAAAATAAAGATTTAATTCCAAGATCATCCAACGTGTTGTAGGTCTGCCTTTGTGTGGTTTTAATCCCGCTTTTCCTGTCCATCCTACACACCACCCTATCACCATTTCAGCTCTTTCCAATATGGCGTTTCTTCTCTTTTGACCCCAAAAGGTTCCCGACCTTCTCCTTTTCTGACGAATATGGGTTTATGGCTGCAATGCTCACCATACTTTCCTGGGTTTAAGTACATACGGGGACTGACTTCAGAGTAGACATGGTTAGGATCGGTGCCAGGTGCTTGTAACACTTACCTAGATCCTCTGCTGATGTGCCGGGTAGAAAAATATCAGCCAAGGCGGCAAGGAGGCACCCTTAGGTGAGGCACCATTGGCTCTTGACCTTTGGTTTTCCCAGCTGTTCCTGGACCACACCAATCCCCAACCAGTAAGCATAACTGGCTGCAAGTGACCATCCCCTCTTTCCAAACTGGGAATGGAAATGTCCCCACGAAAAATTAAAAGTTGAGCCACACGGAAAGCGAATCTTGAACCCCATGTTTATGTTTACTCAGGAGTAGGGAAATGTGTGTCAGCACCTGCCAAAGGCCACCAGAACGGTCGACATGCAGCTCCAAAAGCGCTCCAAAAAACAAACGTTCCAGAACAACCCGTAAGGTTCACGTGGTCATTTGGAGCATCCACGAGTGTTTTTAAAGGGTTGCCAACGTAAGATTTTAAAAATGGGGTCTGGTGCTGAAAAATGGGGGAACAGTTGATAGAAGGTGAACGGAACGGAGGAGAAACTGGGGAGCAAGGAGGAAATATGGGGAGTTTGGGATGGGATGAGGAAGATGAAGAAGGAGAACACAAGCGGACCGAGATTAAAGTAGACCCACAACACGTTGAAGGATCAGAGGATGAAATCTTTATTGCAGCCAATCTTTATTTACTGATGGCCCATCACAGGGCAATGGGAGAAAAATGTCTTTTTTGGTCCTGAAGGATCTTGGCCTCACTTGGGGACACTCACTTTGACGGTCCTCTCCAAAAGATGTGTTCCCGCAACTCTCAGGAACTCCTCAAAAGTGACCTGGAGATCATGGTTCACGTCAAACTTCTCGAAAAGTTTTGCATTTGATCCCGAGGTGTTGCCACAATCCGTTCCATGCCCTGGCTCTGAAAAGGCAGTGCAAAGAAGGGCAGGAATAGTTAATTGGGTTGCGGGGAAGTTAATTACAGTTCATTGTAGTTAATGGGTTGCGGGGAAGATTGGCTCAAGGATGAACTTTGCAGTTCCTTCCTTCCTCCCGTCCTTCCTTCCTTCCTTCCTTCCTTCCTTCCTTCCTTCCTTCCTTCCTTCCTTCCTTCCTTCCTCCATCCATCCATCCATCCATCCATCCATCCATCCATCCATCCATCCATTCATGACACAATCCAAAACGATTTAGGCTAGCAAACAAACATGCGCATCAACCCATGCACAACTTCCCCCATGCGCATCAACACCCATGCGCAACTTCTCCCATGCGCATCACCTCCCCATGCGCATAAGCGCTCCATGCGCATCAATCCCCATGCGCAACTTCCCCCATGCGCATCAACCCGAAATGTGCAACTTCCCCCATGTGCAACTCCCCCACCCCACATGTGCAACATCCCCATGTGCATCAACCCCAAGCAACTTCCCCCCATGCGCGCAACTTGGGAGTTCAGGTGACAGAACTTGGGTGGGAGTTCAGGTGACAGAAGGATAGATATATATAGATATATATCTTTTATATATATATATATAGAGAGAGAGAGAGAGAGAGAGAGAGAGAGAGAGAGAGAGAGAGATTACTTTATTGAGTCTCTTAGAGTGCAATCCTAAGCATGTCTACTCAGAAGTATGTGCCATTGTGTTCAATAGTACTTACTCCCAAGAAAGTGTGATTAGGATTGCAGCCTGACTACGTTAAACAGAGCCCAATCCTAGACACGTCTAGTCAGATGTAATTCTCATTGCAGTTAATAGGGCTTACTCCCAGATAATTGTGGATAGGATTTCTTACTTATAATTGTAGTATTTCTATTTTGGAAGATTTAAATGAAGATAAAAGAATGGCTTGTGCTGACCTTCAGGAAGTCGGGCATTTCCTGAGTCATCAGCTTAGTGAAGTTGTCCAGAGTGAGCACGTAGGTCCCATTTCTATACGTTCCATATAGGCGGAAATCCCTTAGGATGGTTGAAAAAGTTTCTTCCGTTGGAGTCTGAGGCATCTCGAGTTGAACTTATAAGGGATTTAATAGGGGAAGGGGCTGAAGTTCAAGCAATGGTTTTGACTGGGACTGAATAGAGATCTCCCCTTGCCAGGCTGAACCCCAGAATCCGGTTGACGCCAGGAATCCAACAAAATATGGCTGTAACTTCTATGTAACCCTATAGAACTATAATGTGCCCATTCTGGGAGGAATCAGACCCAATAGGAGATGCCCCAAAATAGATGCCAGTGTCCCTTTTGCAGAGAGACTGTTCAACCCCCCCACCCAGTGTGAACTGTACAACCTTTAAATAGATAGATGGATGGACAGATGGAGAGACATCGAAGGAAATCATAGATAGATAGATAGATAGATAGATAGATAGATAGATAGATAGATAGATAGATAGATAGATAGATAGATAGATAGATAGATAGATAGATAGATAGATAGATATGGAAAGTTTGGATAGATAGATAGATAGATAGATAGATAGATAGATAGATAGATAGATAGATAG
>JAREYC010000018.1:9152500-9197500 GCA_030015325.1 Cryptoblepharus egeriae | reverse complement strand
CTTTGTGTTCAATGCATCTTACTTCCAGGAAAAGCATGTTTAGGATTGCAGCCTATATGTAATAAGTTAAAATTTAATCATTTCAAATCCTAACCATGTCTACTCAGAAGTAACCCTACAATCCAGAGTAACTATGTGAGCGTGTAAGAGACATTACGTGTACATGTAGTTACTGCAGCACCTAGTGAAAACCTACGGGAAATTCATATTGCAGTCCAGAGCAAATTGTTCGTACACTGGGGCAAGGACTCCTCATAGTTACTCTGGATTGCACCCTATATACTTACTCCCAGGAAAGTATGGTTAGGATTGCAGCTATAAACCCATAGACCTATTTTATGGGTTTAGGTATTGGTATTAAGAATGATTAGGATTGCAGCCATAAACCCATTTTAGTCAATGGGGCTTACTCCCAAGTCAGTGAGATTAGGATTGCTGCCTTATTTACCGTATTTACTCGAATCTAACGCTCACCCTTTTCAGCCAAATTTAGGGCACAATCCAGAGTAACTACGGGGAGTCCTTGCTACGGTATTAGAACTTTATACTCTGGATTGCAATATGACTATCCCAGAGGTTTTCACTAGGTGGTGCAGTAAATATGGGTGCACATAATGTCTCTTACATGCTCCGAAGTTACTCTGGATTGTAAGGTTAGTCTCCTAAATATTTTCTATTCATTTTATACATATACAATATATGTCTAATGATCAGTCCTTCCCCCATAACAGGACCCAAAAAATCCCGGAGCGACACCTTCAGAGAACGCAAAGAAGCTGATGGTGGAGATGGATGTTAGTGGAGATGGAGGTGGAGATGGAGATGCGTTGTGCAGCCTGGATGACTTTCTGGACATGGTTGGACGTGTCCTGGACCCAGAGTACCCTCAGTAACTGGGGTGCCCTTGAAAAATAAAGATTTACTCCCAAGATCATCCAGTGAGTTGTGGGTCTACCTTTGTGTGATTTTAATCCCGTTATTCCTGTCCATCACATCACCCTATCACCATTTCAGCTCTTTGCAATATGGCAGATCTTCCCTTTGGACCCCAAAGGTTCTGAAACTTCTCCTTTTCCTCCTTTTCTGATCGGATTCTTCCTTATTGCCCAAATGGTCACCTTCTGGGACTTCAAGAAGTGTACAGAAGAGGGAATTCCAGCAGGGGGCGCTTGTGATCTGTGTGGGGAGAAGCTGCACCTCTAACATTCCCCCTTCTGGACACTCTTGTGAACGGTCCAAGAGCCCTGAAAGTAAAATGTTAGACACCTTGTGATGATTCTGAGTCGGAAACCTTTATTGGTATAAAAAGCAACGCCATTGACATTAACCCTACAATCCAGAGTAACTATGGGAAGACGTAAGAGGCACTCACTCTGGATTGCTGTATGCATTTCCCATAGGCTTCACAGAGATGGCACTGTATCTACGCTGGTGTAAAAGGTCTGGTAGTTACTCTGGATTGTAGCCTAAGACTGTTTAGTAGTTGTTATTTTGTCAATTTGCTGTGCTTGGTAGATTTATGATAAGGGTTTGGGAGCATGTTTTACGTAGTAATGAAGGAAGGAAGGAAGGAAGGAAGGAAGGAAGGAAGGAAGGAAGGAAGGAAGGAAGGAAGGAAGGAAGGAGGGAGTAAGTATAAGTTATATACTCATTGCTCCCCAGTTTCTCCTCCGTTCCGTTCACCTTCTATCAACTGTTCCCCCATTTTTCAGCACCAGACCCCATTTTTTAAATCTTACGTTTGCAACCCTTTAAAAACACTCCTGGATGCTCCAAATGACCACGTGAACCTTACGGGTTGTTCTGGAACGTTTGTTTTTTGGAGCGCTTTTGGAGCTGCATGTCGACCGTTCTGGTGGCCTTTGGCAGGTGCTGACACACATTTCCCTACTCCTGAGTAAACATAAACATGGGGTTCAAGTTTCGCTTTCCGTGTGGCTCAACTTTTAATTTTTCGTGGGGACATTTCCATTCCCAGTTTGGAAAGAGGGGATGGTCACTTGCAGCCAGTTATGCTTACTGGTTGGGGATTGGTGTGGTCCAGGAACAGCTGGGAAAACCAAAGGTCAAGAGCCAATGGTGCCTCACCTAAGGGTGCCTCCTTGCCGCCTTGGCTGATATTTTTCTACCCGGCACATCAGCAGAGGATCTAGGTAAGTGTTACAAGCACCTGGCACCGATCCTAACCATGTCTACTCTGAAGTCAGTCCCCGTATGTACTTAAACCCAGGAAAGTATGGTGAGCATTGCAGCCATAAACCCATATTAGTCAGAAAAGGAGAAGGTCGGGAACCTTTTGGGGTCAAAAGAGAAGAAACGCCATATTGGAAAGAGCTGAAATGGTGATAGGGTGGTGTGTAGGATGGACAGGAAAAGCGGGATTAAAACCACACAAAGGCAGACCTACAACACGTTGGATGATCTTGGAATTAAATCTTTATTTTCAAGGGCAGCCCCCGTTACTGACGGTACTTTGCGGTCAGGACACGTCCAACGAGTTCCAGAAACCTATCCAGGGAGCACAACACATCTGGTTTTATGAGGCCTCCACGATGCATCTCCGCCATCACCTTCTTTGCGTTCTCTGAAGGTGTCGCTCTGGGATTTTTCGGGTCCTGTTATAGGGGAAAGACTGGTAATTATACATATATTGTATATGTAGAAAATGAATACAAAATATTTAGGAGACTAAATTTGGCTGAAAAGGGTGAGCGTTAGATTTGTGTAAATACAGTAAATAAGAGCACAATCCTAACCACGTCTACTCAAAAGGAAGCCCCATTGTGTTCAATGGGTCTTACTCCCAGGAAACTGTCTTTCGGACTGAAGCCAAAGTCCTTTAAAAACATCCTCATTAGAAACATTGGCCTGAATAAAATACATTTAAAATGGCATTCCTTAAAATATGACATTTAGAGCACAATCCCAACCCTGTCTACTCAAAAGTAAGCCCCATTGTATTCGGTAGGTCTTACTCCCAGGAAAGTGTGTTTCAATATAATGGGACTTTCTTCTGCGTAGACATGGTTAGGATAGGTGCTGGGTGCCAGTATATGTTCTATCAATAATCAATAAGTAAAATCAATAGGGCTTACTCCCAGGAAAGTGTGTCTAGGATTGCAGCCTTAATCAATGAGACTGAGTGCTGCCTGCTCACAAGGAAAAGGAGGACAATAAACTTATTTTTCAAAGTCACAAGACTAAAGAAGAGGACACGTCCTGGGAAAAGAGGATATGTGGTCACTCTGTCTGAAGCCTCCACCTGGACACGAAGGAAGGTCCTGGCGAAGGGGATGGAGAAGGAGGGGTGTTGGGGTCCTGCTGACCTGGATGAGGTGGGGCATCTCCGTGCTGAGGAAGGTGACCATCTGGTCATAGGTTTGCAGACACTTCCCATCCTTGATGGTGCCATATTTGCAGAATTCCTCTTTCAACAGGAGAGCAGCAGCTTCCACTGGAGTCTTGGACATCCTGAGTCCTGTTGGGGGACAAGCGGTGCGGAGGGTGAGGGGCTTCCCACCTCCAATGGACTCAGGCTGAACATGGAAGACCTTCTCCTTCTTACCACCAACCTGAAACCTCTTCAGCTCTGGTACCAATAGTGGCCTTCTTGGGGGAGTAGGGTTGCCATATGTCCCCCCAAAAGGGATTTGGGGGGTTTATGTTCCCGTACTGGCAAATGGGACAGAGGATCCCATCCCGATTGTGTGGACGAGAATTATGGCAGCCCTACAGGGGAGAGTGACCGAACACTACAGCGTGTGCCAGCCATGCTTTATAAATAAAATATTTTGGGGTTCAGATATAGAGACTCACCGAGCTGATCCCGTTGATCTTCCGTCCCGGTGGCTGTGATGAGAAAAAGATTTGAGCCGCTCCCTTTATACCTTTTGGAGCTGGTGGGTTGGATCGGGACCGGTGCCAACTGGGCTGTGTTGCAAGGTGGTTGATTCATTTTATGGACGCTTTAATGCAATCCCTCTGTATATTTCTTTTCTTTCTGTCGGGATTGTTCAGAGGGTGGCCACCCTTCTCCACCCATGGCTTCCTTCTGATCTCATCAGTGCTTCCTAATCACTTGTCATAGGTCCTTTCAATGATCTGATAGACTTATGGAGGAAACACCCCCACATGCCACAAGAGCTGTATGTGGGTTCCAGATTTTGGGGGTCGCTTGTCTCTGCATGTCAGAGTGACGACAGATAAGTTGCCATGTTTCTATGGGGGAACATGTTTCTATAGGGGACCCGAAACCGGGCCATACTCTGACCCAAGGTGGGTCCTGTGATGTTCCAGGGAATGAGGAAACTCATATTGCAATTCTACTTCCTCTTAAAGGCTGAAACTCTTTAGGTCTTAACCATAAGATCTTCATAAACCAGCACTTTTTCATGAGGGTCGAGCTGTTTCTGCTGAGCCTGGTTGCCTTCTCCTGTCCTTCAACCACCCGTTCTCTCCACATAGACCATCCTATTTCCCACAGCTTACAAAGCTGGGTGTGACAGAGTTGCAAAACTAATCCGAAAAATCTGAAAAATATCCCAATAATACGAAAAATCCTAAATCCTGGGGGAGTAGGGTTGCCACATGTCCCCCAAAAGGGATTTGGGGGGTTTATGTTCCCATACTGGCAAATGGGACAGAGGATCCCATCCCGATTGGGTGGACGAGAATTATGGCAGCCCTACGGGGCAGAGTGACTGAACACTACAGCATGGGCAAGCCATGCATCATAAAGAAAATCTTTGGGGGTTCCGATGTAGAGACTCACCGAGCTGATCCTTTTGATTTTGCGTCCCTGTGGATGTGATGCTCAGAAGATTTGAGCTGCTGCCTTTATACCTTTTGGAGCTGGTGGGTTGGATCGGGACCGGTGCCAACTGGGCGATGTTGCAAGGTGGTTAGAATGCAATCCATGGAGGGGAAGTGGTGGGAGAGGAAAAGGGAACCTCTTAATTCTTGCAGAAGTCTTGCAGAAACTGCCAAGTCCAGTTGGTGCTGTTGGGTGGGGAGGTTGGGTAAGACTCAACCCCCCAGGGACGGGGTGTTTTATTTCCATCCATCCTTTCATCCATCCACCCGTCCACCCATCTATCTATCCATCTATCCACGCCTCCACCTATCCACCCATATGTCCATCCGTCTGTCCATCTTTCTGTCTATCCATCTGTCTGCCTGTCCATCCGTCCATCCATATATATATCATCGCCTTCCTCATGTAGGCTGATGGAAAAATAAAATTATGAGATACATGAAATCAGTATTACAAGCACCATTAGTTCCCGAGGGCACGGGGCAATGTGTCACAGGGATGGGTACGCACCATGCGGTAAGGATTTGATGTGCGTGTCCAGACCTAGGCGGCATCAGAGGAGAGTACGTACCAGTCCCTATATGCCCCCTGGCTCTCAGGTGTTGGCTGGGATGCCGTTCAGCATCTCCACCCCTTGGGTATCAGATGTGGGCCAACTATTGACAGGTGTTGGAGTAGATTTTCATCCAGCGAATTAAAGTCTGTTGAAAATGGAGCAACCAGATTGGAAGACGTGGTTTGGCTGGTGCCCGGCTCTACCCACCGGTAGCCAGGTGCATATAAGATGCCGCTCCGAGCTTCCCATCACCGCAACCACTTGGAGGAAAACCGGATCCAATGGAGCCTGATGATCGGATTGGTGAGTCTCAATCAACTTTCCCGTATCTCTCCATTGACCATACTTAGAACCTCCTTTCGTCAACATCTACAGCCCACTGGTGCCACTAGTGCCCACGGGTGAGGACGATGGTGCTCAGGATGGGGCTGGTGTCAGCCAGACTGGGTACTATGGCCATGGCACAGCCATATCCTCTAGGAATCACGGTGCCCTCTGGCTCCTGGGTGCTTGCAAGGAAACCTCCTGAAAGCCAAAAGATTTCATACTAGGTGATGTGGTGGAACCCATACACACCTTAGTCCAATGGTTTCGTTGCAGCACGGTTTGGGGTAGAGTTTGTTTGGGCGCAAGAAGTCATCCATCGCATCTTCATGCGATTCAGGGCATCTTTGCCGGGAAGGGGCTTTGATTTGGGAACCACACCGAGTGGCTTGACTGACGTGGTGCCCAACGATCTGCTGAACGTCTCCAAGGTGAGCAGAAACTCCAGGGCTCTTCATGGAGGGTCCGATTCTTCTGATGTGGGCAAATCTGTGGGTGGAAATGATTTTTCTACTGTTATCCATGAGAAGATCACCGAGGGTGGAAATATTCTGGTGACACATGATGGGTTATTACAGAATCGGGGCCTTCTTGATGGTGGCACCGGTATTGTGGTCCTCCCTTCCCTTTACTAACCTTCCAGTGGGGTTGAAAGACTTTTATTTTATTGGTTAATTTTTATTGGATATTCTTTTATCCAGTCATTTCTCCTTTCTCCTTTTATCCAATCTTTTCTTCTTTTATCCATCTTTTACTGGATATTTTTTATTGCTGACTGCTTTTATTGTTTGTAATTGAAATTTATGGTTTTGTTGTATTTTGTGGTTTTTATGTGTCCATTTATTTAACATGTATTTTAATTGATTTTTTTAGCCGCTATGAGTGCTCTTAGGAGAGAAACGCAGAATACAAAAATCTAATCAAATTATATTAGACAAATCAAAGCAAATCATGTCGAATCAGATCAATCACATAAAATGAATGAATGAATGAATGAATGAATGAATAAATGAATAAATAAATAAATAAATAAATAAATAAAGAGCCTTGAGATCTCATAACAGCTACCTTTTCAATATCTTGCATTGGATCCTTACCTGTTTCAAAACCAGGAGCCGAATAACCAGGAGCCGAATAACCCCCAAGTACGTGTTGAGGTCACGATTCGTTGTGCTGGGAAGATGTCATCCAATGAGAAGGACCAGACCAAGGATGGATCGCTCAGCAATGGGAAGTTCCCGAGAAATGGGAATGATGGAAGTGCCTCTAATAAGGAATAATTGTGTCGCGTCCCACCCCAAGGACTCGATGGGAGGTCAACGGCAACCACTCCAGGTCCTTAAAGCATCCGGAAAGGTCTTCCTCTCCGTTCCATACCCATTGGATGAAATGAGGAAAGAAAGAAGTGGGCAATAAAGAATTGATCCAAAGATCCTCCAATGTGTCTGCTTTGATCTGATTCTCGTTTTACTCGTCTTCGCCGTCCCATTAATGCAATCATGGCTGCGATCCTAAACACACTTTTCCTCAGAGTAAGTCCCATTGAACACAAGCTGGATTCTTGTGACCAAAACATTCCGTGTGCTTTTCCTGAATGCAGAACATAGTATGTCTCTATTAATTAATTAATTAAATTACACGTATATATATATATGTGTATATACATACATACGTGTGTGTGTACTCACACACACAAAGAAAGGCTATATACAGCAGTTGTATGACTCATAGAAGGTTTTATTGTATATAGATATATGTGAGTGTTTTTAGCACTCGACTCCCAAACAGGATGAAGCTACAGAGAGACCGAGCATACCAGGTCCACACCTATTGGGACGGCAATTCCCAGATGCCATAAAATTACATATATATGCGTTTTCTTTAGCATTAGAAACTAGCCCAAAATTTTTCTTGGATGTCCTACATTTTTGGGAGGGGGGGGAAGCTTGTCCTCTTTTGTGGATATGACATGGTCACTCTGAGCAGAGGAAATCCCCGGATCAAACACATCCGTTTCTTTGGTGCACGACCCACCGTCGGTCCGCGCGTGGCCCAGTTGTGGGTCCTGCATGGAGGCCTCATTCATTCATATGGAAACATCAGGCAGGGGGATCCCGTAGGAATCTCCGAGTGAAATGGAGAGCAAGGAAGAAACGGGGTCTCTGGACAAAAGAGGAGTCGGGATGGGGCCGTCCTGCCCTCGACTCCCAAACAAGATGAAGCTACAGAATGACGGAGCGTGCCAGGTGCGCATCAGTTGGGATGGCCGTTCCCGGATGCCATAAAATTAAATTACTCTTTAATTACTCTTCACATCTGTGAAACTGGCTGGTGGGAAAGAAGGATTGGAAAGCCGTATTTGAAGGTGAACACAACACGTCAGGTGGAGGAGGCTGGCAAAATGAATGGGATGTTGAGCAGGGCTGAGCTAGGGAACCAGACAGAATATTTCTCATAAATTTTAATAATAATTAATATTAATTGAATTAATTATGTAAATGTATTGAGATCTTGCTCTTGGATATACATAAACCTGGAAGACCTTATCGAAGCTCATAAGGTGGTTAACGAAGGCCTAAGGAGAACCAGGAGACTCTCCTATTGCACGCTCTGTGAAATGCACGGCCTGCGCACGAGCGCATAAATTAATTTCCGAAGGGGAAATGGGAGAAAGGAGAAAGCCCTTTAGGGCAATGGCAGAGAGACATCAAGCCAGGGATTTAGAGTGTTCTGTTCCCAGTGTTCCCAGTACAGGAATCTTGCCCGTTTCCACTTCAGAGGAGGCCAAGAGCAAGACGCCATAGTGGAATTGTGGGGAAGATGGGCTCAAGGATGAACTTCATTCATTCATTCATTCATTCATTCATTCATTCATTCATTCTTTCATTCTCCTCTCCCCACTAACCCAAAGTCAAATGGAAAACAAATAAATTTAATTTTCAAATAAATTGAAAAACAAAGTCTTGGTGTACTGATATAATTCCGGCATCAGAATTATAATAATTCCTAACACCATCGATGTCATGTACCGTTATCACTTTCATGCTCAAGGAGCATGGCTGTTGTAGCCTCACAGGTAGGACGTATCTTCAGAGGCTCAGACCTACGGATCCCATATGGGCATTACAGAAAGGGGCACTTAGAAGGACAGAGAGGGACATATGGATGTCTCAGCTCTATGGGGCTGCTTGGAGGGAGCAAGAACGCTGCAGTCCCAAAGGACTTTCTTCTGGGTCATGGTAAGCATTTTAATTCTTCCACAATTATTACACCTTGTGCTGTGTCTTCTGATTTTATTGTTGGTTGTTGGTTTGCGCTTGTGAAACTGTCCTATATCCTCTGATGTTCTGGGAAGAAAAATATCAGCCAATGTGGCAAGAGACACACTTAGTTGATGGGCCATTGGCTCTTGACCATTGGTTTCCCCAGCAGTGATGGGTCAGCCCCGATCCGGCACTTGTAGTCTCACCCCAAGCCTCCTACTCGCCAAACTTGCTTTTTGACAGGCTTCCTTTTGGTCAATGGTTGGGTTTTCTCCTGCAGCTGCCAGGTTGAGATGCGAGGAAACGAGGGCGTCCCGAGCACAAACCGTGATCCTTTCCAGTGCCTCTTAATTACCCTAATGGAGTAATTGGCTAATAATAATTGCTCATTTGTGCTGCCACATCTGCCAAATGAGGATACGATGAAAATTTCAACCAACATCACGTGTCCTTCTTGAGGACAAGGTTGGCGATGCCCAAATCAACTCGCTTTTTGTGGCGCCTTTGATGCCCAAGGTTAGAATGGCTTAATGTTCCTTGCGCCGATATATGTCGCATCCGGGAAATATGGTTTCACGTAGGGCAGTTTGTCTGTTTGTCTCCCTTTCTCCTGCCTCCACTGACTCAGTCAGGTAGGGTTACGGATATCC
Source organism: Cryptoblepharus egeriae (assembly GCA_030015325.1). Lineage (NCBI taxonomy): Eukaryota > Metazoa > Chordata > Lepidosauria > Squamata > Scincidae > Cryptoblepharus > Cryptoblepharus egeriae. The sequence goes on along the minus strand of JAREYC010000018.1, from coordinate 9,187,894 downwards.
GTGTCCCGTCGTCTTCTTCCTCCCCCAGGATGAAGACCGAAGACCAGACAATCCGGTAAGTGTCACAACACAAGTTTACTTGTTCAGCGCTTAATGGTTACAGATGCACTCGCTGCTTATTTGTTTGTTCCCTTCTTTTAACAGGTTCCCCTTCCCTTTAACAAACCTCCAGGCTCTTTACTCTAACAGGTAAAACCAGGCTAGTAAACTATAGCAACAGAGTCCAAACCAAACTGGAGAGTCCAAGATTGTTGCAGACGTGGCACATTTTGACAAGTGACGGAGTAGATTTTCATCCATGAATTAAAGTCTGTTGAAAATGGAGCAACCAGCTTGGAACACGTGGTTTGGCTGGGTGCCCGGCTCTACCCACCTGTAGCGAGGTGCATCTAAGATGCAGCTCAGAGATTCCCATCACTGCAACCACCTGCAGGGAAACCAGATCCAATGGAGCCTGCTGATCTGACTGGTGAGTCTCAATCAACCTACCCATATCTCTCTATTGACCGTACTTTGACATCCCTTCATCAACATCTACAGCCCACTGGTGCCCATGGGTGCCCACTGGTGAGGAACGATGGTGCTCAAGTTGGGGTTGATCTCACCCAGACTGGGTACTATGGTCATGGCACAGCCGTATTCTCTAGGAATCAAGGTGCCCTCTGGCTCCTTGGTGTCCACAAGGATACCTCCTGAAAGCCTAGGTGATGTGGTGGAACCCACACACACGTTGATACAATGGTTTCATTGCAGCTCAGTTTCGAGTAAACCGGTTGCTGCAGAGAACCGGCGATCCGATCTACGTGCAGTTGAGGGACTTTTCAGTTGGGATGGTCTTTGAAGTGGGAACTGCAAAGCATCTCTCGACTGCCGACGATCTGCTGAAAGACTCCAAGGTGAGCAGAAACTCCATGGATCTTCACGGAGGGTCAGATTCTTCTGATGTGGGGAAATCTGTGGGTGGAAATGATTTTTCTTCCATTATCTATTAGAAGATCACAGGGGGTGGAAATATTCTGGTGACACATGATTGGATATTACAGAATCGGGGCCTTCTTGATGGTGGCACCGGTACTGTGGAACTCCCTCTCATTTACTAACCTTCTGGCTGGGCCTAAAGGCTTTTATTGGATATTTTTTTATCCAATCTTTATTTTTTATCCAGTCTCTTATTCTTTTATTCAATCTTTTATCCATCTTTTATTGGAAATTTTTATTGGATATTTTTATTGGATATTTGATTGTACATGTTTAATTGGATATTCTTTTATCCAATCTTTTATCCAATCTTTTATTTTTTTATCCAGTCTTATTCTTTTATTCAATCTTTTATCCATCTTTTATTGGAAATTTTTATTGGAAATTTTTATTGGATATTTGATTGTACATGTTTAATTGGATATTCTTTTATCCAATCTTTTATCCAATCTTTTATTTTTTTATCCAGTCTCTTATTCTTTTATTCAATCTTTTATCCATCTTTTATTGGAAATTTTTATTGGATACTTTTATTGGATATTTTATTGTGTCTTTTATTGTACATGTTTAATTGGATATTCTTTTATCCAATCTTTTATCCAAACTTTTATTTTTTTATCCAGTCTCTTATTCTTTTATTCAATCTTTTATCCATCTTTTATTGCAAATTTTTATTGGATACTTTTATTGGATATTTTATTGTGTCTTTTATTGTACATGTTTAATTGGATATTTTTTAATTGGATATTCTTTTATTCAATCTTTTATCTTTTATTTTTTTATTCAATCTATTATTCACTTTTATTCTTTTATCCATCTTTTATTGGATATTTTTGTTGCTGACTGCTTTTATTGTTTTTAATTGAAATTTATTGTTTTATTGTATTTTATGGTTTTTATTTGTCCATTTATGTAACATGTATTTTAACTGATGTTTTAGCTGCTATGAGTGCCCTTTGGAGAAAAAGGCGGAATACAAAAATTTAATCAAATTAGATTAGACAACTCAAAGGAAATTAAGTCAAATCAAATCTAATAAAATGAATGAGTGAGTAAGTGAGTGAGTGAGTGAGTGAGTGAATGAATGAATGAATGAATGAATGAATGAATGAATGAAGAGCCTTGACATCTCATAACAGCTACCTTCTCAATATCTTGCATTGGATTCTTACCTGTTTCAAAACCAGGAGCCGAATAACCCAGAGCTGAATAACCCGGAGCCGAATAACCCAGAGCCGAATAACCCGGAGCTGAATAACCTGGAGCCGAATAACCCAGAGCCGAATAACCCGGAGCCGAATAACCCGGAGCTGAATAACCTGGAGCCGAATAACCTGGAGCCGAATAACCTGGAGCCGAATAACCCCCAAGTATGTGTCGAGGCCATAATTCATTTTACCGGGAAGATGTCATGCGATGAGAAGGACCAGACCAAGGATGGATCGCTCAGCAATGGGAAGTTCCCGAGAAATGGGAATGATGGAAGTGCCTCTAGTAAGGAATAATTGTGGCAACTCCCACCGCATAGTCTCAATGGGAGGTCGAGGGCAACCACTCCAGATCCTTAAAGCATCCGGAAAGGTCTTCCTCTCCATTCCACACCTATTGGATGAAATGGGGAAATAAAGATGTGGACATCAATAGGCAATAAAGAATTGATCCAAAGATCCTCCAATGTGTCTGCTTTGATCTGATTCTCCTCTTATTCATATTCTTCGTCCCATCTTAATGCAATCATGGCTGCAATCCTAAACACACTTTTCCTAAGAGTAAGTCCCATTGAACACAATGGGATGTACTTCGGAATAGACATGCATAGGATTGCACCCAATATTATTCAATATACGGCAGAGTCCTAAGCATTAGGATCCTTAATCTATTCTATTTGCACTAACCATTTGTGCGGGTGGACACAGATGATGGACACGGACGGTGTTATTTGTTTTTATATCTTTTATGTGCTGGTCGATAACCATGATAAATAAATAAATTTATAAATTTTTAAGCATGTCTACTCAGAAGTAAGTCCCACTGTGTTCAATGGGTCTTGTTCGCAGGATAACATGATTAGGATTGCAGCCTAATAGCCTAAAAGCCTAATGCAGCCTAGGATTTTTTTCCCTAAAGGAAGGATATCAAAGATGGATAACAACAATAGTTAAAAAGTGGATAGAAGCAGTAAAATCAGGTACACAACACACTGTACACACCATGCACAATTATGTATAGGATTGAAGCCTGAAGCCATGTACTTCAAGTTAACGTGAACTGCCCCTACCCCCAACCACTCTGGATTCGCCTTCCTGGGAAACCTTCACCACCATGAATTAATTAATTAATTAATTATTAAATAAATAATTTATTAATAAATTTATTAATTTATTATTAATATATTAATTTATTAATTAAGTGGCAAGTTCCCCAAGCCATGTTCCCCAAGCTACATTCTTGTGACCGAAACATTCCATGTGCTTTTCCTTAATGTGAACATACTATGACTCCTGCCATTCATTCATTCATTCATTCATTCATTCATTCATTCATTCATTCTGGGAAGGGGAAGATGAAAAAGGAAAGCATGGCTCGAACCAGACAGAAGGACACCCACAACTCATGCGAAGTTCCTCTGCCCCCAACCTGTCCTCCAAAGTCACACGTAGCCAGCAATTTATGGGATGTTAAAGGCATCCAGAGTATTTATTATTAAATATTATTTAATATTTAAGCGCTGAAAGTATTTAGAAATAAATATTTGTCTTTGTTTATTTCCTTTTAAAAGGATCGATAAAAGTCATGAGAGTGAAAAAGGAATCCCAAACAATGAGGCTGGGATTTCCAGTACGGGGCTCACCATCCAGTTCAGCTGACGGACCCCCCATTCCCATGACTGGGAGTGTTTGAGTGTGCATGAGTTGGGGGGTCTCACTTGTCACTCAAAGCAGCTACTTCACAATCACACCACTAGATGGCAACAGTAGGCTCTCGGTCTGAAAGGGTCACCCAGTGGGTGAGCACCCTGGCCGACAATATCCACAGTGATCGGAAGGGGTCAGCACCCTATACCCTATTTGTCCTTAGAACGAAACAAAGAGAAGTCCTTCTTAAGCAATTGATTATTGATTATTGATTGATTAATCGATTTCTTTGCAGGTGTAAAAATGCCCATCATGCTCCGCCTGTCCCTTTGAAAGGAACACCATTGAAATAAGTTCCATCTTATTTTTTCTTATTGGGGTTGGACTTTTTGGGGGGTTGGAACATTCCCTGCAGTTGCATAAACTCTAATAGATTAGTGATTTCCAGATTGTGGGGCACCATCTGGGGGGTTCTGACCCCTTTGTGCGGATATTAGTTTCCCCCTTTCCCTAAAAGGCAAGAACCACTTGACCCACACCCTTCATAGCCTGCAGTCTGAACATTGAGGGTTGTTATATTAGGGTTTGATTGCTGGAGAGGGAGGCGGTACAAGAGCTTCTATAGGAAGAGGGGTCATATATAGGGTTGCAATAATTCTCTTCCACAAAATCAGGATAAACCCTCTGTCCTATTTGCCAGTATGTAAACACAATCCCCCCAAATCGGGATTGTCCTTGTTTTTCCAGACTTATGGCAAGCCTGGCCATATAGAATCTGGCCTCCTATAGGAGGCGATGGATATACCAGGGTGTGTATACTAGACTACTGTAGATGCTGGAGTGGCAAAGCAGGAGCAATCTTTAATTATGGTTTCATACCAGAGTGAGAACATATAGCCGCAGGTTACAGCAATCCCGGAATTAGAGGAGGAGTTGCAGCAAAGCTATTTATAGTCTTCAGGGATCCCCCTTCCCTCTCCAGTTTCCCGTACCCCAAGAATGCCAACCCCATGTAAATTTCTTCCTAAAGAACTTCTTCCCAACATGTCGCAACACTGATTGTTCCTGGAATCAGGACCGGCACATCTATGAGGCCGAGAAAGAGAATATATGGAAGGTGCCAGGTTCTTGTGTGGAGGGTTGCCATATATCCAGAAAACAGGGACAATTGGGGGGTTTGTGTTCACATACTGGTGAATGGGACAAAGGGTCCTGTCCCTATTTTGTGGAAGGGAATTATGGCAACTGTATATGTGTGTCGTGTTATAATGAGTCTGCATAGAGAGTAGCAACACAACCTGTTTTTCAACCTTAGCCCATATTTCACTCGGGGTCAGAAAACGACGCAGTCTTTCTCTTTGACCCCATTGCTGAGTGACGCACCGATGCTTCGTGATTGACATGCGTGACGGTCGTAAAAGAACATGGGCGCATAGGATCCTCTGTGCAATTTCCCACCGTGCTTGAAAACCAATGTACGTCTTTCTCTACTATGGAATTAATCTGCGGAACTACTTGCTGCAGGGTGTGACTGCCCCACTTGACCATCCAGGAGCCTGGCTAAGTGGGTTTGGCATGGAGTGTTGCTCCAACCCCCAGTTCTACATGTAACCCCTTCACAACCACACCTCCTGCTTACATGGATTTGGGGGGATCAACAAGGTCATCCAGTCCAACCTTCACCCTATAGACAGATATCCGACAACAACAACTTTAGAATGTGTTGGTCGCGTCAATCTTTAAAGCACAATCCCAAACCATGTCTACTCAAAAGTCAGCCCAATTGTGTTCAATGGGTCTTACTCCCAGGAAAGTGTCTTTAGGATTGCAGCCTGGCTTGTTTTATGATGAATATTTAGCTCTCCCAAAAGTTAGGACCTGGCTTGATTTGGAATGCCAATAAAACAAAGGCAGCAATCCTAAAGACACTTTCCAGGGAGTAAGACCCATTGAACACAATGGGGCTTACTTATGAGTAGACATGGCTAAGATTGTACTCCAACGCTCCTTTACCGCTAACTTCATTACCCCTATCTATCTATCTATCTATCTATCTATCTATCTATCTATCTATCTATCTATCTATCTATCTATCTATCTACCTACCTACCTACCTGTCTGTCTGTCTGTCTGTCTGTCTTTCTATCTATCTATCTACCTACCTACCTACCTATCTATCTATCTAGCTATCTAGCTATCTACCTACCTACCTACCTACCTATCTATCTATCTATCTATCTATGATTTCCTTCGATGTCTCTCCATCTGTCCATCCATCTATCCATCTATCTATTTAAAGGTTGTACAGTTCACACTGGGTGGGGGGGTTGAACAGTCTCTCCCCAAAAGGGACACTGGCATCTATTTTGGGGCATCTCCTATTGGGTCTGATTCCTCCCAGAATGGGCACATTATACTTATATAGGGTTACATAGAAGTTACAGCCATATTTTGTAGGATTCCTGGCGCCAACCGGATTCTGGGGTTCAGCCTGGCAAGGGGAGATCTCTATTCAGTCCCAGTCAAAACCATTGCTTGAACTTCAGCCCCTTCCCCTATTAAATCCCTTATAAGTTCAACTCGGGATGCCTCAGACTCCAACGGAAGATGCTTTTTCAACCATCCTAAGGGATTTCCGCCAATATGGAACGTATAGAAATGGAACCTACATGCTCACGCTGGACGACTTCACCAGGCTGATGACTCAGGAAATGCCTGAATTCCTGAAGCACAAAATTGTTTGCTGTGCATTTATTATTATTATAATATATTAAACGACAGCAATATATATACATAAACATATACGTAAACTACAGCAATAAATATATTGATGTAATAAACTCTGCAATATAGGAATCAGGGATATGAAGTCCTTAACGATAACCATTCGATGTTTCATCAACAGTGTCTCGCCCGTTGGATCAGCAGAATCCTGTTGGTCTCGCCTTTCTCGTAACGAGAGCTATAATAGGAACGGTAAATACAGGTATCTCTCAGCGGCTCTCTTTATAGGTCTTGCCTCTAGCGGGCTGATCCGGATCGAGACCGTGTGGCAAGCACATTGGTTTGCTGGAGGGAGAACTTCCCAGGCCTTCATTCACGGCATCATGATTCAAAGCACATTAAAATAAATCCAATTTATTCCTGACAACACAAGAGGTTGGGAAGTACAAACTATTCTTGGCGGCCAGAAGATATTTGAGGTTGGCATCATTGGCCAAGCTAAAGAGGTACCCGCCAGATTCCCTAAGTCTGGAGACATGGAGGGATCTGCACCTCTTCCCCTTTTATTATTATACAATAATATTATATATTAATAGTATTGTTTTTATTATATGCACCATAGTCTTTCGAGTCTGAAGGATGCCAATATCCCATATTAATATATTATGATATAGTATATAAATATTTTTGTACATTATATAAATGAGCTGGTTGCATGGCTCAGAACACCACGAAACTTTCCTCCTTGCGGTGGGGGGGGAATGAACCCCCCACTCTGCCAAGGAGGGGGTGAGGACAGCGTTCAGCAGTTCCGTTGCTCGGATGGGAAACTGGAACATGAAAAGTCGCCATGAAATGGATCAAGTTGAAAAATTAATTTTTTTTCTGGAGAATCTCTCAATTTTCCTCCTGCTAACCAGGGAGAGAGTTGGTGGCATAGCTAGAGGGGGGCAAGGCACTAGGTTTGCAGGGAGCTTCACTACACCTTTGCTTCCACCCTTTGGAACTATTCCAGGGGGGGTTAAATGATAACCCAAGACTTGGCCCCTCAATCCACCTCATTCTCCGCACACGGAAACTGAAGGCGTGTGGACGGTCTCTATTTTGGCACGGCTTTTTCACCCAAAGTTCACAATGTGTCTCTCTGGAAATTGGCTTTGGATAAAGGTGATGACATTTGGATAATGGTGATTCTCATCCCCAACCTGAGATCAGGCATTTGGCAACCAGATGCAGGGCCTGCCCAGATTGCCGAAGAAATGAGTTTTTCAGTATTGAGGGATTTAGGAAATCAAGACACATAATCCTGGAAACACCTTATCTAGGCTAATAAGGTGGTTAATGAAAGCCAAAGACTCTAATCGGAAACAGGAGAAAAATAAATTTTATTTTGAAACTAGCAAAAACGTACCCACGTTGTGGGAGTGAAATTCCCCATACGCCATTCCGCCCTGGTGCTATATCCCCCCTCGCACATAAGTCCTGTATGTGCAACAACCCCCATGTGTAACATCCCCCATGCGCCACATTCCCCATTGTGCCGCATCACCCCATGTGCATAAGTCCCCCATGCGCATCAAACCCCATGTGCATCATGTCCCCATTTGCAACATCACATGCACAGCATTCTCCCCAGTGCAACTGCTCCCACCGAACATCCCTCCAGTGCACCAGGCACCAAGCACCAAATTGGCTGGATGTTGGTCAGTCTTCCATGTTAAGTGTCAGACAGAAACACGTTGCACCCCTTTTCACCCCCTTCCGGTTGGAATTTCGGAAAACTGGTTCTTAGTGCACCCCTCCGTCACGGAAGGAACACCCACCCCAAATTTCACGCTTCTAGGCCCACCGGTTTTGGCAGGGCATTGATGAGTGAGTCAGTCAGTGAGTCAGTCAGTGAGTGACTTTTCTCTTTTATACATATAGATAAAATGAAAAAGAAAGTCTTGATGCACTGATAATAATTCTGGCATCAGAATTATAATAATTCCCAACACCATTGATGTCCTGTATGGTTATCACTTTCTGATTCTGGCTCCGAGGAGCATGGCTTGAGCAAGATCCAAACGTGTGCTGCTGTCTATGACCGCCTTGTTGTAGCCTCACAGGTAGGACGTATCTTCAGAGGCTCAGACCTATAGATCCCATATGGGCATTATAGAAAGGGGCACTTAGAAGGACAAAGGTGGACATACGTATGTGTTAGCTCTATGGGGCTGCTTGGAGGGAGGGAGAACTCCGCAGTCCCAAAGGACTTTCTTCCGGGTCACGCAAAGCATTTTAATTAATTCTTCTGCAGTTATTACACCTTGTACTTTGTGTTCTGATCTTATTGTTGGTTGTTGGTTTGCGCTTGTAAAATTGTCTTAGATCCTCTGATATGCCGGGTAGAAAAGTATCAGTCAAGGCGGCAAGGCGGCACCTTTAGGTGATGCGTCAGCCCAAATCCGGCACTTTCAGAGCACAATCCCAAGCAGGTCTACTCAAAAGCAAGCCCCATTGTGTTCAATGGGTCTTACTCCCAGGAAAGTGTCTTTAGAATTGCAGCCTGAGTCTCACCCCAAGCCTCCTACTCTCCACACTTGCTTGTCAACAGGCTTCATTTTGGCCAATGGTTGGGTTTTCTCCGGCACCCTCCAGGTTGAGATGCGAGGAAACGAGGGCGTCCTGAGCACAAACTGTGATGCTTTTCAGTGCCTCTTAATTACCCTAATTGAGTAATTGGCTAATAATAATTGCTAATTTGTGCTGGAAGCCAAATGAGGATATGATGAATGTTTCAACCAACATCACGCGTCGTTCTCCAGGACAAGCTTGGCGATGCCCAAATCACTTCGCTTTTTTTGGCCCCTCCGACGCCAAAGTTTAGAACTGCTTAATGTTCCTTGCGCCGATGTATGTCACATCAGAGAAATATGGTTTAATGGAGGGCAGGTATGTATCTCTTTGGTGTAGACCAGGGAGTAGGTTTGGGTGTAGATCAGGACCATTCCCTACATGCAGCCTGTCTTAGGGACATCGATCATCATACTGCATTTGACCGACTCAATTACACCATCGAATCTAATGCACACCCTATACCTATAATCAAAATACAGCATCTGCTCAAATCTAATTAACCATCGAATCTAATGTGCACCCTGATTCTGGAGACTGAATTTGTCTGTCTGTCTGCCTGCCTCTCTCCCTCTCTCACTCCCTCCCTGACTGCCTGCCTCTTTCTAACTATCCATCTGTCCATCCATCCATTCATCCACCCACCCACCACAGAACCAGAACCAGCCACCCATCCATCCTGATAGACAGACAGACATGGTAGGAAGGTAGGGGTAGATAGAAAGACAGACAGACAGACATGGTAGGAAGGTAGGGACAGACAGACAGACAGACAGACATGGTAGGAAGGTAGGGATAGATAGATAGATAGATAGATAGATAGATAGATAGATAGATAGATAGATAGATAGATAGATAGATAGATAGGTAGGTAGGTAGGTAGGTAGGTAGATAGATAGATAGATAGATAGATAGATAGATAGATAGATAGATAGATAGATAGATAGATAGATAGATAGATAGATAGGTAGGTAGGTAGGTAGGTAGGTAGGTAGATAGATAGATAGATAGATAGATAGATAGATAGATAGATAGATAGATAGATAGACAGACAGACAGACAGACAGACATGGTAGGAAGGTAGGGATAGATAGATAGATAGATAGATAGATAGATAGATAGATAGATAGATAGATAGATAGATAGATAGATAGATAGATAGATAGATAGATAGATAGATAGATAGATAGATAGATAGATAGATAGATAGATAGATAGAAAGACAGAAAGACTGACATGATAGGAAGGGAGGGATAGATAAGCAGGCAGGTAGAAAGACATAGAAGGAAGGGATAGACAGACGGACAGATGGACAGTCAGACAGACAGACAGACAGACAGACAAACACTTGGATGGACAGACAGTCAGTCTGACAGCCTCCTTGCCTACTCTCTTCTGGTCACCCCGCTTGCTCCTGTTGTGGCAGCAATACTCGTCTACGTATTATCTTTTATGGGGCCAGCAATAGAATCCCCACCCCAGAACCAGAGATGGGAAAGCTCTGCAATCTGGACACAACATCAGGCAAAGACTTGTCATAATGTCAGCTTAGGTTTTATTGTAAATTGGAAAGGAGTCAAGTGAAGACTTGCACATGAAGAAAGAGTTGAGGAATAAGAGAGAGAAAAGTGGAGCTGATCCACGGAGAGGAGATCTTCAGAACGAGAAGGAAATCCAGCTGGTGCTTATTCAGGAGCAGATGAGAAGCTCAGCTTTTCAGCCTCCGATCCTGGACACTCAGTGATGGATGTACGTAGATAATGCAGATCAATTCCTGGCCAGTCCATTCATCATAGATTCTTCTAGGGTTGACAGGTTTACAGACACACGTTACCGCAACGGCCCAGGATACCTCTTCCGCCAAGGAAACCCCCTCTCAGGCCACCAAAGCCTCCAGAGCCCAAGCCCCCAGAGCCCAAGCCCCCAAAGCCAAAGCCCCCAAGGCCTGCTCCCAGGGCACCAGATCCTACAATGCCAGAACCCCCAATGGCACAGGGAGTGTTTCCCCCAACAGCAGTGGGCTCGCAGCTGGCGGACAGGATGGGTCCAGGGATGGTGACGATGCAGGCAGGAGGCTTGATGACGACTTCAGAGGGTGGGATCTGGTTCACGCAGGAAGGGATGACTCCATCCAGGGTGCCGAGGTTGCCGGAGGTTTCAGCCAGGGCTCCTCCTCCATATCCCAAACCACCAAAGCCTCCATAGCCAAGACCTCCATAGCCAAGACCTCCATAGCCAAGACCTCCAAAGCCAACACCTCCAGAGCCACCTGATCCGAAGCCCACAACTGGGGCAGAGGCACAGGATGGGACGGTGCAGGATTCGCCACAAACGGCCATAGTTTGATGGAGCTGGCTCTGAAACAAAGCATCGAGAGGAACAAAGAGACACCATGAGGCTTGCAAAGAAACATCTCCAGATGTTGTATGCAGAGCATTTTTCATCTAATCACCCTCATCTCTACCCCGTCTTCCAGCAGCTTTTCCATGTCATCCTCTAATGGATGTTCTACAACTAGGGATCTTAAACCCCAATTTCTTATCATTCTCTCCCTATTTGATCCCTGTTTGGAGAACATCCCTCTATAAGTCTGAACGAGGCTCTGCTTTTCACCTGCTTTCTGGAATTCAACCACCTGGTCACATGTTGATCTGAATCTACGGATACCAAGATTTTTGCAGGTGAATCCAATCAACGTTTCATTAGATTGAAGCTCATGCACAAGAATGAGGAGTGCATCATGTGCGCTCCACAAACCAAGGTTGACTCTCAAAGTTTGGAGAGATGCAGAATCAGTTTCCTATTGGACTGGAAGGCTGGACTAGATGCCCTCAAAGGTCCCTTCCAAGATTTTGGAATTCTACCATATAGGAAAAATCAAGGAGCTGCATTTCAGGGTTTGCTGCACTGAAGAAGGAAATTTTGCAGCAATACGTAAGGTTGTAGAGACCCACCAGAGAGTGTGAAAAAGTCTTCAAATCAGGGGTGGGCAGATGCCGATTTGGGCCTACTCGCCCGAACCGGATCTTCCCATTTCCCTGCCGCTGCCGGTTCACCAGCGGCGGGGAAACGCAAAAACATAGCGGACCGGTTTGGGCCGGCTGCCATGTTTTTGCGCCCACTGCGCAAGCGCCAACATTGGCACTTGCACAGTGCCTGCTCTGAAGCAGGCTGGCCCGCTTCAGGGCAGGCACTGCACGAGCGCCAATGTTGACGCTTGCGCCGGCCCGCTTCAGGGCAGGCACCGCGCAAGTGCCAATGTTGACGCGGTGCCAATGTTGACGCTTGTGCAGTGCCTGCTCTGAAGCAGGCTGGCCCGCTTCAGGGCAGGCACCGCACAGGCGCCCTGACCTGGCCTGCCCCCTGACCCCGGCCTGGCCCTTCCCACTTCCGGCGAACCGGATCTTGGGCCGGGCCGGGCCCAACTCTGCTTCACATATTGGAGTATTTGCAACCCAAATTCTCAATGCCTCTTGACTTACCTTCAAGGAGAAGAAAGCAAGAGAAGGAACGGTAGTCAGGAGAATGTGTTGGAGGATCTCAGGATGGAAGAGCCTTTTATACTGTTTGGTCCTTGCTCCACAGTAGCTCTTGCTGATGCTAATTTCAGCCTCTGGCTTTAATTTAGCTAGCAATATAAATAGTTAATAAAATGTATCCCGTCCCTTCTGGATTACTTTAATGACTGCTATACAAGAGTGGCGCGTAAACAAATGGTCCGTGCCACGTAAACAAATTTTCTCTCTCCGAGACTTTGATCTTTACATTTTCAATCTTCTGCAGAAATAGATTTGCTTGTTTGTCTGTTTGCAAGAGCCACATGAAGCAGCATTTGGGGCACATGAAGCACATACTGATGACTCCTAAATCCCATTCCCCTGCGGTTTCATATATGTTGAACCATATAGAACCATGTGGCATCACATACCTCAAGCGACAAGGTGCCAAACAGCAGTCCCTCTTGAATCACCATTTGGTACTGGTTGGTCGAGGAGTGGAACCAGTGTAAAACATTGCCCCTGATTCCCTACTCAGACCCCAACCCAGAAGGTTAACGTGGTGGACGGTGTAAGAGGTCCATGGTGGACGGTGTAAGACGGTGTATCCTCCAAGAGGTCCAAGAGGACTAGGAAAGATGCACTCCCTCCATTGAGTCCTTGGCATAGGTCATCCACCAAGATGGAGACATAGGGCACAATCCAGAGTAAGTACGGGCGCATGTAAGAGACATTACGTGCACCCATCGTTACTGCACCACCTAGTGAAAACCTATGGGAAATTCATATTGAAATCCAGAGTAACTTGTTCTTACTCTGGAGCAAGGACTCCCCGTAGTTACTCTGGATTTCACCCAAAGGCTGTCTCCATCCCAAAGCCAGATTTGTTCACTGGATTATCCGCAAACATCCTGTATCTATATACTGTGGCGCCTCACGTAACAAATTTAATCCGTTCCAGAGGTTAGTTTGTTACGGAAACGTTCTTTACGTGAAACGGATTTTTCTATCGGAAATAATGGAAATGCAGATGATTGGTTCCACAACCCAAAAAATATTCCTATAAAAATATTAACTGGATGTAAAAATGATGACAAAACAGACCACATACCCAGACCACATAAATCTGTCCAGACCTTCTTTGTCTATATATTATCTGAGCTATTTTTTTATCCCAAATAGGAATTTTTATTAAATCATGCTTTAATTTAATAAAAGTGTAATTTAATAAAATTATAAAGTGTAATTTAATAAAAGTGTACCGGCTACAAAAAGTCAGCCAGATCAAAACAAAGGTTTTATTTTCAGAGTACGTAAAGTTAAAAATTTTAATGCTTCTTAAATATTGCGTTTCTTAAATATCCCCCTTTGGTTCTCAAAAAAAAAAAACCCTGAAGTTGTTATTACAGTAGGAACATTAATAAGTTGTTATTAATAAGTTGTTATTACAGTAGGAAAATTAATAATTTATTAATAAGTTGTTGCTGCTGTAAGAAAATTTGGCTACCCCAGCACAAGGCAATGAGAGAAGTACTCGCACCTTGAACCGGCATAAGAAATTATGAGCTGCAATGGCATTGCATACCCACAATGGGAGTCCCTTGCCTACAATGGGGCCTCCTCTGCCCACGGGCACCCTGTGATGATACCAGGCCTTTGATGATCCTATTTCCCCCTCCAGCAAATTCTGTTTCATTCTTCCCAACGTCGACCGCAACCCAGAGACAGTCAGCAAATTAACCAAAGGAAGAGAATTATTACATGTCTTGGATGATTAAGGTTGTTTTATGACAACAGCATAATTCTTTGATTCGGGGTGCTTAGTAGTGCCATTTGGGCACATGAAAAGCACCTCGTTTTAAGCACCGTCAAGTGTTATCTGGGAAGGCGTGGTGTGTCCTCAACATCGGGGACGCTCTCAGAACAGTATAAAAGGTGGACGTTGTCACTGCCTTGTCACCAGCTTCGCTTGACTCTCCTGTCTTCACTTCATCTCCTCTGAGGAGCAGGTAAGTCAATCTTCTGGAGATGCTCCAAACCTAGCAGTGTTCTCCTGAACGGGGAACCACTCGGATCCTCCATTGGGGTTCTCTCCTTTCTTAGAATATTGAGAGGTTGAGAGTCATGGAATTCTGAGGGTTTGGAGGATGATAGTAGGAGAGGCTTGAAGCAAGGGTTGGGGTTGGTCCACCCCATAAGGAAGGTGGTGGACCAGAATTTGGTTTCATCCAGCAAGGATGCCCAACAGTTTTCAATGGCCTTCTCAAACATCTATGTTCTCTTGGTGTTTATAGTAAGACAGTTCAGAGATGGGCCCAGCCTACCCTAAGATCCAGTTTGGGGGCCAGGGCCGAGGTCAGGGGGCGGGGCTGGGGTCAGGGGAAGGGGCCAGGGCGGGGCTAGGGGCAGACCCCAATCCCGGCGCACTGTGCATGCGCCAACCCCCAGCTGCTGGAGGAGCCAGTTGGAGGAGACGAACTGCGCAAGCGCCAACCTCGGCGCTTGCGCAGTGTGTCTCCTCCAGTGGATCTGGTTCGGTTCCCATTGGTAAGTGCCCATCCCTGGTAAGACTTTATAGGAAGTATCTTCTCTTAGACGTAGACCATGATTTCAATCCTGGTTGAGTAATGTATATGCACATCTATCCACATCCACCATTAAATGGTACAGATCCTCTTGTTTGGGCATAAGTGTTGTCAACTGATGAGGAAAACTGCAACTTAGGACAAAATACAGAGTAACTATAGGGAGTTATTGCTCCGGTGTAAGAACAACTTACTCTGGATTCCAATATGAATTTCCCATAGTTTTTCTCTAGGTGGTGCAGTAATTATGGGTGCACGTAAAGTCTCTTATGTGCTCCCGTAGTTACTCTGCATTTGGAGGTAAGGCTACTTACCCTACAGTCCAGAGTAACTACGGGAGCACGTAAGAGACTTTACGTGCACCTGTAGTTATTGCACCAACGAGTGAAAACCTATAGGAAATTCATATTGCAATCCAGAGTAAATTGTTCTTACACCGGAGCAAGGACTCCCTGTAGTTACTCTGGATTGTACCCTTTCTGTGTTACCACTATGCGATGGTACAATTTCCACAAAATATTTTGTGCTTCTAAATTTTTCTTAAAACTCCATTTCTGAGGGTCTGGAGTTGTGGGTCACAAAACCCTTATGCCCCACTTTGAATCGATGATCCTCAATCTTTGCAAGAGGGTTACTCAGTTGAGGACAATCTTAGCTCACCCAAACTAATTCTAATTTACGTAACTTGGATGGGATTCAAAATACAAGGAAATCAAAAGACTGCAGCAATTTGGGACATTCAGTAACCGACAATCCAGAGTAACTATAGAGCACGTAAGAGACACCTGTAGTTACAGCACCACTTAGTGAACACCTATGGGAAATTCATATTGCAATCCAGAGTAAATTGTTCTTATACCAGAGCAAGGACTCCTTGTAGTTACTCTGGATTGCGCCCTAAACCTCATCTGCTATTAGTGAAGCAGCTCAAGTGAGGCCCATTGAGCCTTAGAAGTCTTAGTTTGGCACATTAGCCCTACAATCCAGAGTAACTACGGGAGCACGTAAGCGACATTACATGCACCCGTAGTTACTACACCACCTATGATAAATTCATTTTGCAATCCAGAGCAAATTGTTCTTACACTGGAGCAAGGATTCCCCGTAGTTACTCTGGATTGTGCCCGAAGTCCAACATCATCAGGTCTTCACTGGAAGGAACAGACCAGAGTTTCAGGCAGAAAGATAGGATTCTCCCAGCGTGGTCTGATCCAGCAAGGATCCTTCTTTAATTGGTGATGCCAAGATTGGGCCAGGAACCTTCAGGCAAAGCATGAGGTTCACCACCAAGCTTCGGCTACCTGGCTTGAATGCTGATGTTATCACAGTGATGGGTTGAGGATAGGAGAACGCAAGTCACACCGTGTGCAATTTTCATGCCTTCCCCTTTTCCATTCTCATTGCAGACACCCCCATCGCTCACACCATGGCAGTTTGTGGTGAATCCTGCACCACCCCATCTATTGCCTCCATCCCCAGAGTTGGCTTCGGGTCTGCCGGTATTGGCGCCAACTATGGCAGCTATGGTGGGCTCGGCTTGGGATACGGTGGTCTGGGATTGGGTTATGGCGGTCTTGGAGGATTTGGCGGATACGGAGGCTATGGCATCGGTGGCTTGGTCGAAAACTCTGGCAGCCTCGGCACCTTGGCTGGAGTCATCCCTTCCTGCGTGAACCAGATCCCACCCTCTGAAATCGTCATCCAGCCCCCTGCATCTGTGGTGACCATCCCAGGGCCAATTCTGTCCGCCAGCTGTGAGCCCACCGCTGTCGGAGGCAACACTCCCTGCGCCGTTGGCGGTTCTGGGATCGTAGGAGGTGGTCTTTATGGTGGTCTGGGCTTGGGCTATGGCGGTCTGGGCTATGGCGGTTTGGGCTATGGCGGTTTGGGCTATGGAGGTTTGGGCTGTGGTGGCTGGGGGTATGGTGGCCTGAGGAGGGGTTTCTTTGGAAGGAAGGGTTTCCTGGGTCGTCGCGGCAGCTCCTGCATTTAAAGCAACTGAATCTATGAAGAATAGCCAGATGATATTATCAATGACCATGAAGGACCACCCATGAGTAGGACTGCCCTCTGAATTCTCCAGCACTGGATGCAATTTGGCTGAACCAGAGGAACTGCTGCTGATGTCAATGGTATCTTTTGCCCCATTGATGAACTCTTTTTGCCATCTCCTCTGGACCAATTTCCCATTTGCCCTTTTCTTGTATATGTCTTTGTGTTGCTTCTCCCGTGATGTTTGCACAACTTCTTTGACATTCTCAATAAAGCTTCTGCTGCATTGATATTATGCCTTGTTCTTGAATCTTCACCCTCAACCCCATATTGAGGGGCTTTCCCACATTTCATGAACACCCCAAATTTCCAGCAGCAACGGCATGGCTTTGTACAAATTAAAAAATGGGAAAGGGATTAATATGGCCTTTATAAACTTCAGGAGGGCAACTTGTGCGATCTGTATAACAGAGATCTTGCCCATCCTACAAGGATCTCATTGCCCATTATTTTGGATCCTACAAAGGTTCCCATTATTTTGATGGGAGTGCAATCAAATCTGCAGTTTCCTGGGAGTAATTCCCATTGAACAATGTTGAGTACCTGAACTTTTGAGTACCAGACTTTTGAGTACCTGACCATCACTGTTCGAAATAGAAGGCAGGAAACCCATATGTGATATGTAGGAGAACCCCAGAATCCCTTCTCTACGTACATGAGTGAAATTTCTGCTGCAGTGGTCCAAGAAATGTTCAGCCCGGGACCCCTTTCTGAGGATGCCAATATGTCTGGGACCCCCAGCATGTGACATCATGGCCAGAACAGCGTGTGCCATCACTGTGATGCCAGAAGACCTATTGTGACCTTACGGCACAATCCAGAGTAACTATGGGAGCATGTAAGAGACATGCTTAGTTGCTGCACCACCTAGTGAAAACCTATGGGAAATTCATATTGCAATCCAGAGTAACTTGTCCTTATTGTGGAGCAAGTTACTCAGGTTGCAATCCTGAACAATCCTTGCAATCTAAGTCCCATACAACACACTGGGACATGAATAGGATTTCACCCTTATTCACAGGAATGCAACCCAAATGCGCCATTCCAAGAAGGCTGTTCCAAGATTTTCATGCCCCGACAAACCTCCCAAAGGGGGTCCTGATCCCCCTTTGAGAACAACTCTTCTAATGGATCTATACAGCAGGAAATAGTTTTGACATTCAATGGTGACATGTTGGGTTTTTTTCTAGATGAAGCACTGTCCTTTCCAAGATTCAAGGTGGGGACCCAATCCAGAGCTTTTGTATCTTTACTGCTCTATCCAATTAAATCAATCAATCAATTAAATCAATCAATTGTTCCGTATCTTATACGTATCCTCATATTTATATACCACTTTTCAACTAAAAATTTAGGAGTGGTTTACAAAGGAAATTAAAAAAAATTAATGGTTAATGGGTCCCTGTCCCAAAAGGGATACAATCTAAAATGCAAAAAGAACTCCAGTAGAGATATAGGGTGAAATCCAGAGTAACTACGGGGAATCCTTGCTCCGGAGTAAGAAACAAGTTACTCTGGATTGCAATATGAATTTCCCATAGGTTTTCACTAGGTGGTGCAATAACTACGAGTGCACGTAATGTCTCTTACATGCTCCTGTAGATACTCAGGATTGTGCCCTTATAATAGACACTGCTGAGGTGAGGAGGAACAGCTACTCTTCCTCTGCAAAATCGAAGCGTGACACCCACTTGAATGTGTGACTCTCGCCTGGCGCCTCCGATGCCAAAGTTTTGCTTAATGTTCTTTGTGCCAATATATGTCACATCAGAGAAATATGGTTTCCTGTTGGGCAGGTATGTATCTCTTTGGTGTAGACCGGGGAGTAGGTTTGGGTGTTGACCCTGAAGCAGGGATCAGGACCGTTCCCTACATGCAGCCTGTCTTAGGAACATCAGTCATCATACCACATTCGCCCGACTCTATTACGCCATCGAATCTAATGCTACCCTATACTTATAATCAAAGTACCGTATTTGCTCAAATCTAATTAACCATCGAATCTAATGCACACCCTGATTCTGGAGACTGAATTTTCTGTCTGTCTGTCTGTCTCTCTGTCTGCCTCCCTCCCTCCATGCATGGCTGCCTGCCTCTTTCTAACTATCCATCTGTCCATCCATTCATTCATCCGTCCATCCTTCCATCCATCCAGCCATCCAACCCTCTGACCCACCAACCCATCCATCCTGATAGACAGACAGACATGGTACAAAGGTAGGTATAGATAGATAGAATGTTGCGCATGTGGATGATGCGCATGGGGAAGTGGCACATGTGGGGATGATGCGCATGGGGGAAAGTTGCGCATGGGGGAGTGATGTGCATGGGGGGTTTGATCCGCATGGGAGGAAGTTGCACATGGGGGGTTGATGTGCATGGGGGATTGATGCGCATGGGGGACTAATGCGCATGGGGATGTTGTGCATGGGGAAGTTATGCATGTGGGGTTGATGCGCATGGTGGGATGTTGCGCATGGGAGAAGTTGCTCATGGGGGACTGATGCATTTAGGGAATGATGCATATGGGGGGTGTTGTGCATGGGGGATGTTGTGCATGGGGAATGTTGCGCATGGGGGGGATATTGCACATTGGGGACTGATGCGCATGGGGGACTGATGCAGCCGTTGTATGACTCATACAAGGTTGTTAACATATCCATCCATCCATCCCTTCCTTCCATGTCTGTCTGTCTGACTGTCTATCGATCTTGGCCTTCCTTCCATGTCTATCCTTCTGTCCATCCGTCCATCAGTCCATCCATCCATCTATCCATCTATTTACAGATTACAGATTGTATCTTTCACACTGGGTAGGGGGGGCTTGAATAGTCTCTCTCCAAAAGGTTCACTGGCATCTATATTGGGGCATCTCCTATTGGGTTGGATTCTTCCCAGAATGGGCACGTTATAGTTATATAGGGTTACATAGAAGTAACCATTGCTTGAACTTCTGCCCCTTTCCCCATTAAATCCCTTATAAGGTCGACTCGAGATGCCTCCGACTCCAATGGAAGCTGCTTTTTCAACCATCGTAAGGGATTTCCGCCAATATGGAACGTATAGAAATGGGACCTACGTGCTCACGCTGGACGACTTCACTAAACTGTTGACTCAGGAAATGCCCGACTTCTTGAAGGTCAGCACAAGTCCTTCGTTTATCTTCATTTAAATCTTCCAAAATAGAAATACTACAAGTATAAGTAAGAAATCCTATTCACAAATATCTGGGATTAAGCCCCATTGACTGCAATGAGAATTAGGTCTACGTAGACATGTCTAGGATTGGGCTCTGTTTAACATAGTCAGGCTGCAATCCTAATCACACTTTCCTGGGAGTAAGTACTATTGAACACAGTGGGACATACTTTTGAGTAGACATGCTTAGGATTGCGCTGTAAGAGAGTCATTTAATAAAGTCTAATATTTGAAACTTAAATAAATCTTAATATGTCTCATGATGATTGACTATTATTTTTTCCATAAAACAAAGCAAAATTTAGATTGAGGACCCTACGCTTGCCATTATGTTTTTAAGTGTGTATCTCCTTTAATCACCTGTCGTATGCATAAGGCCGACACAGATTTCCCTACTCCTGAGTAAACATACACATGGGGTTCAAGTTTCGCGTGCCGTGTGGCTCAACTTTTAATTTTTCATGGGGTATTTCCATTCCCAGTTTGGAAAGGGGGGTGGTCTCTTGCAGCCAGTTTTCCTTACTGGTTGGGGATCTGTGTGGTGGAGGAACGGCTGGGAAAACTTGGTCAAGAGCCAATGGCGCATCTTCGAAGGGCGCCTCATTGCTGCCTCATTGGCTGATATTTTCCTACCCGGCAAATCAGCAGAGGACATAAGACAGTGTTATAAGCACCCAGCACCAATCCTAACCATGTCTACTCTTAAGTAAGCCCCATTATGTACTTAATCCCAGGAATGTATGGTTAGGATTGCAGCCATAAACCCATATTAGTCAGAAAAGGAGAAGGTCGGGAACCTTTTGGGGTCAAAAGAACCGAAATGGTGATAGGGTGGTGTGTAGGACGGACATGAAAAGCGGGATTAAAATCACACAAAGACAGACCCACAACACGTTGGATGATCTTGGAATTAAATCTTTATTTTCCAAGGGCAGCCCCCATTACTGACGGTACTCTGCGGTCTAAACACAAATTCTAAACTTTGGCATCGGAGGTGCCACAAAAAGCGAATTGATTTGGGCATCGCCAAGCTTGTCCTGGAGAACGACGCGTGATGTTGGTTGAAACATTCATCATATCCTCATTTGGCCGCCGGCACAAATTAGCAATTATTATTAGCCAATTACTCAATTAGGGTAATTAAGAGGCACTGAAAAGGATCACGGTTTGTGCTCAGGACGCCCTCGTTTCCTCGCATCTCAACCTGGAGGGTGCCGGAGAAAACCCAACCGTTGGCCAAAACGAAGCCTATTGACAAGCAAGTGTGGAGAGTAGGAGGCTTGGGGTGAGACTCAGGCTGCAATTCTAAAGACACTTTCCTGGGAGTAAGACCCACTGAACACAATGGGGCTTGCTTTTGAGTAGACCTGCTTGGGATTGTGCTCTGAAAGTGCCGGATTTGGGCTGACGCATCACCTAAAGGCGCTTCCTTGCCGCCGTGGCTGACACTTTTCTACCCGGCATATCAGAGGATCTAGGACAATTTTACAAGCGCAAACCAACAACCAACAATAAGATCAGAACACAAAGTACAAGGTGTAATAATTGCAGAAGAATTAATTAAAATGCTTTGCGTGACCCCGAAGAAAGTCCTTTGGGACTGCGGAGTTCTCCCTCCCTCCAAGCAGCCCCATAGAGCTAACACATACGTATGTCCACCTTTGTCCTTCTAAGTGCCCCTTTCTATAATGCCCATATGGGATCTATAGGTCTGAGCCTCTGAAGATGCGTCCTACCCGTGAGGCTCCAGCAGGCTGTCAGAGACAGCAGCACATGTTTGGATCATGCTCAAGCCATGCTCCTCGGAGCCAGAATCAGAAAGCGATAAAGATACATGAATGGATTGGTGTGTATTTAGCTGCACATCAATGGTGTTAGGAATTATAATTCTAAGGCCAGAATTATGTCAGTGCATCGAGACTTTGTTTTTCAATTTATCTATATACTAGCGAAAAGCATACCCATGTTGAGGGAGTAAAATTCCCCATACACCATCCCCCAATGCCGCATCAACCCCCATGCGCAACATCCCCCCATGCTCAACATCCCCCATGCGCAACATCCCCCCATGCACATCAGTCCCCCATGCACAGCAACCCCCATGTGCAACATCTCCCCATATGCATCCCCCCATGCGTAACATCAACCCCCCCATGCTCAACTTCCCCTCAAGCGCAACTTCCTCGCCAGTGCATGCGCAGCATCCTCGCACAGTGCAACCTCTTCCTTCAAACAACATCCCCCAGTGCACCAGGCACCGAGCACCAAGTTGGCTGGATCTTGTTCAGTCTCCCATGTTAAGTATAGGACAGAAACACGTGGCCCCCTTTTCAGCCCCTGAAGGGTTAAAGTTCTCCAGATGGTTCTTGGTGGGAGTTCAGGGGACAGAAGGAACTCCCAGAATTCCCTGCTTCAGGCCCAGCAGTTGGGGCGGAACGTTGCTGAGTCAGCAATTCTCAATGCAAAGTATAGGGAGGAAAACGCGTTGCGCCCCTTTTCACCCCCTTCCCGTTGGAATTTCCGAAAACCGGTTCTTAGTGCACCCCTCAGTCACGGAAGGAACACCCACCCCAAATTTCATGCTCTTAGGCCCAGCAGTTTTGGCTGGGCGTTGATGAGTCCGTGAGTCATTTGAGTCAGTCAGTCAGTCAGTGACTTTTCTCTTTTAAATATATAGAAGAAGATATAAAACGCCATCCCAGCAGGCTCTGCATCTGGTTGCCAAATGCCTTATCTCGGGTTGTTGATGAGAACTTGGCCAACTCCCGACCAAGCCACATGTTGGCTGAATAAAGGAATCACCGGGTGGATTTCAACCTACTCAGGAGCATGACGTGCTCACAAACTATTGGCGTGCAATGGACAGACTGGCACAGCGTCTGGTTCAACTCGTGAGCAGACAAGGGTATAAAAAGCAGTGCGCGGATCTTCTCCACATCACAGGGACCAGGAAGACGTCAAAGATCTACGGGATTTGGCTGGTCAACTTGGTGAGTCTCTTATTATAAACCGTTCAATGTCAGTCTGTCTGTCTGTCTCTCCATCCCTTCCATCCATGTCTGTCTCTCTGTTATCCCTTCCTTCCATGTCTGTCTGTCTGCCTGCCCTTTCTTCCTTCCATATCTGTCTATTTATTCATCTATCCCTTCTTTCTATGTCTGTCTGTTTATCCCTTTCTTCCAACTCTGTCTGTCTGTCCCTTCCTTCCATGTCTGTCTGCCTGCTTATCTATCCTTTTCTTCCTTCCGTTTCTATTTATCTTTCCATCTGTCCCTTCTTTCTATGTCTGTCTGTCTATCCCTTCCTTCCATGTCTGTCTGCCTGATTATCTATCCTTTTCTTCCTTCCATATCTATCTATCCATCTATCCTTTCCTTCCATGTCCGTCTATCCCTTCCTTCCTTGTCTGTCTGTCTGTCTGCCTGCCTGCCTGCCTGCCGGCCGATCTATCCCTTTCTTCCTTCCATATCTATCTATCCACCTATCCCTTCCCTCTATATCTGTCTGTCTGTCCATCTATCTATCCATCTATCCCTTCCTTCCATGTCTGTCTGTCTGTCTGTCTATGCCTTCCTTCCATGTCTATCCTTCTGTCCATCCGTCCATCAGTCCATCCATCCATCTATCCATCTATTTACAGATGGTGCCTTTCACACTGGATTGAACAGTCTCTCTCTCCAAAAGGGACACTGGCATCTATTTTGGGGCATCTTCTATTGGGTTTGATTCTTCCCATTGGGCACATTATAGTTCTATAGGGTTACATAGAAGTTACAGCCATATTTTGTAGGATTCCTGGCGTCAACTGGATTCTGGGGTTCAGCCTGGCAAGGGGAGATCTCTATTCAGTCCCAGTCAAAACCATTGCTTGAACTTCAGCCCCTTCCCCTATTAAATCCCTTATAAGGTCAACTCAAGGTGCCTCAGACTCCAATGGAAGATGCTTTTTCAACCACCATAATGCATTTCCGCCAATATGGAACGTATAGAAATGGGACCTACGTGCTCGAGAAGGACAACTTCATTAAACTGTTAACTCAGGAAATGCCCAACTTCCTGAAGGTCAGCACAAGTCCTTCGTTTAGCTTCATTTAAATCTTCCAAAATAGGAATATTAAAATTATTTTTGAAATAAGTAAGAAATTATAAGTCAGAAATCCTATCCAGAAATATCTGGGAGTAAGCCCATTGACTGCAATGAGAATTACATCTGAGTAGACATATCTAGGATTGGGCTCTGTTTAACATAGTCAGGCTGCAATCCTAATCACACTTTCCTGGGAGTAAGGACTATTGAACACAATGGCACGTACTTCTGAGTAGACATGCTTAGGATTGCACTGTAAGAGACTCACTTAATAAAGTAATAAATAATAAGAGTTAAATATATAAAACTTAAATAAATCTTAATATGTCTCATGACTATTGACTATTATTTTTTCCATAGAACAAAGGAAAATTTAGATTTAGGATTCTCCACTTGCCATAAAAGTTTTAAGTGTGTATCTCCTTTAATCACCTGTCGTATGCTGTGGGTAGGGTCCCTATCCGTATTATGGCACATTTAAGGTCACCGGTGGGAGGAGGCTTAAGTTTAAGTTTATTATAGTTATCCTCTAACCCAGGTCTCCAAACATTTTAGCAGAAGGGCCACATCAAGCACAATCCTAACCGTCTACTCCAAAGTTAGCCCCATTGTGTTCAATGGGTCTTACTCCAAGGAAAGTGTCTTAAGGATTGCAGCCTGAGTCGAGGCCATAGATACATACAGAGCACAATCCTAACCGTGTCTATTCCAAAGTTAGCCCCATTGTGTTCAATGGGTCTTACTCCAAGGAAAGTGTCTTAAGGATTGCAGCCTGAGTCGAGGCCATAGATACATACAGAGCACAATCCTAACCGTGTCTACTCCAAAGTTAGCCCCATTGTGTTCAATGGGTCTTACTCCGAGGAAAGTGTCTTAAGGATTGCAGCCTGAGTCGAGGCCATAGATACATACAGAGCACAATCCTAACCGTGTCTACTCCAAAGTTAGCCCCATTGTGTTCAATGGGTCTTACTCCAAGGAAAGTGTCTTAAGGATTGCAGCCTGAGTCGAGGCCATAGATACATACAGAGCACAATCCTAACCGTGTCTACTCCAAAGTTAGCCCCATTGTGCTCAATGGGTCTTACTCCAAGGAAAGTGTCTTAAGGATTGCAGCCTGAGTCGAGGCCATAGATACATACAGAGCACAATCCTAACCGTGTCTACTCCAAAGTTAGCCCCATTGTGTTCAATGGGTCTTACTCCGAGGAAAGTGTCTTAAGGATTGCAGCCTGAGTCGAGGCCATAGATACATACAGAGCACAATCCTAACCGTGTCTATTCCAAAGTTAGCCCCATTGTGTTCAATGGGTCTTACTCCAAGGAAAGTGTCTTAAGGATTGCAGCCTGAGTCGAGGCCATAGATACATACAGAGCACAATCCTAACCGTGTCTACTCCAAAGTTAGCCCCATTGTGTTCAATGGGTCTTACTCCGAGGAAAGTGTCTTAAGGATTGCAGCCTGAGTCGAGGCCATAGATACATACAGAGCACAATCCTAACCGTGTCTACTCCAAAGTTAACCCCATTGTGTTCAATGGGTCTTACTCCGAGGAAAGTGTCTTAAGGATTGCAGCCTGAGTCGAGGCCATAGATACATACAGAGCACAATCCTAACCGTGTCTACTCCAAAGTTAACCCCATTGTGTTCAATGGGTCTTACTCCGAGGAAAGTGTCTTAAGGATTGCAGCCTGAGTCGAGGCCATAGATACATACAGAGCACAATCCTAACCGTGTCTACTCCAAAGTTAGCCCCATTGTGTTCAATGGGTCTTGCTCCTAAGAAAGTTCTTTGGGATTGCAGCCATCATCTCTCTGACACTGCGTCAGAGGCCAAAAAATGTTTTTTACATTTTAATTTGAATAAATTTACATTAATTTAAATATATTAATGTATTGGAGTGGATTATAGGGATTGCACAGGCACCACATAAAGGGATCTTGAGGCTCGCTAAGGGGCTCATCTGGCCCCAGCGCCGGGATTTGGAGACCCCTGCTCTAGCCTAAGGCTATGGGCGGCTACTCACAAGTAAGTCCCCTGTACATTCAGTGGGGCTTACTCTTGGGTAAGTGTGGATAAATAAATAAATAAATAAATAAATAAATAAATAAATAAATAAATAAATAAATAAATAAATATGTGTGGGGGGGGATATATATATCCCCACAGGGATGCACTGGCCTCTCCACCCCAGTATGGCAATGGGGACATGGGTGGGTTGTGCTAGCCTAAATTGTTTGGGATTGTGCCCTGGATGGATGGATGAAGGAAAGATGGAAGAAAGGAAGAAAGGAAGGGGAAGGAACGAACAAACAAACAAACGAATGAACGAACGAACTGCCAAGTTCGTCCTTGAGCCAATCTTCCCCCAACCCAATTAACTATAATTAACTATAATTAACTTCCCCGCAACCCTATTAACTATTCTTAACTCTTATTAACTATCCTGCCCTTCTTTGCATTGCTTTTTCAGAGCCAGGGCATAGATCCAACTCAGGCAACATCTCGGGATCAAATGCAAAACCTTTTCAACGAGCTCGACCTGAAGCGTAATGGAAGGCTCAGTTGGGATGAGTTGGTTAGATTTGCGGAAAGAGTAGTTCAGGAGAGCCAAATGGCAGCGAGTAGCGCCGAGTGAGGCCAAGATGCCTTTTCAAGATCCTTAAGAACCATTAAAATAATTTTTCTCCCATTGCCCTATGACTGGGAGACCAGTAAATAAAGATTGGCTGCAATAAAGATTTGATCCTCTGATCCTCCAATGTGTTGTGGGTCTGCTTTCATCTCGGTCTGGTTGTGTTCTCCTTCTTCATCTTCCTCGTCCCATCATAACCTCCCTATATTTCCTCTTTGCTCCCCAGTTTCTCCTCTGTTTCGTTCGCCTTCTATCAACTGTTCCCCCATTTTTCAGCACCAGACCCCATTTTTTAAAATATTTAAATGTCCCTCTTACATTTACAACACATTAAAAATATACGTGGATGCTCTAAATGACAACATATACCTTACCGGTTGTTCTGGAACATTTGTTTTTTGGAGCTGCATGTTGACCGTTCTGGTGGACATACATTTCCCTACTCCTGAGTAAACATACACATGGGGTTCAAGTTTTGCTTTCCATGTGGCTCGATTTTTCATTTTTCATGGGGCATTTCTGTTCCCAGTTTGGAAAGGGGGGATCACTTGCAGCCAGTTTTCCTTACTGGTTGGGGATTGGTGGGGTTCTGGGACTGCCGGGAAAACCAACAAATACATACATACATACATACATACATACATACATACATACATACATACATACGTACGTACGTACGTATGTACATACGAATGAATGAATGAATGAATGAATGAATGAATGAATGAATGAATGAATGAATGAATGAATGAAAGCAAGAGACCAATGGTCAAGAGACTGGTCTGACCCAGCTGGAGGGTTTATGGGCACCTTAGGACCTCTGGAGTACATAGCACCCATAGGTCCCTCTTTGCGTCTCCCTTCCAAAACATAACCCTGGTTCCCAAAGTTTTATACTATTTGGGAAAAGCTGCCCTAGGATCAGTGGTGGGCAGATGCCAGTTCGGGCCTACTCCCCCAAACCGGATCTTCCCATCTGGCGACCGCTGGCGAACCGCCCAGAGCCACGGCTGGCAAGAGCCATGGGGACCAGTTCGCAAGCGCACTGTGTCGTCCAAAGCCGCGCTTCAGGAGATGCGCCTGCGTCAAGCTGGACACAGGCGCACTGAGCCGCTCCTTGGGGCAGCTCAGTGCGCCTGCATCGAGCCTGGCGCATGCGCAGTGAGGGCCCGCCCCTCGCCCCGCCCCTGACCCCAGTCCCACCCCTGACCCCGGGCCCACCCCCCAACTTCTGGCAAACCAGATCTTGGGGCTCGGTGGGCCCACCACTGCCTAGGATGATTTCCAGCTATAGGTAAGGAGGTTAGACATGATGATCTTATAGGTCCAACTCTAGGAATCTATATATTCCCATGGTGCTAATTCAAGGAATGGAAGAAAATTTGAGGTGTCGTGTACCTTAACAAAAGAAGGGGGACAACAATACTGTTGGAAAAAATGGATGCATTTATTACAGGGACACCTAAATCCAAAAAGAATCAAGAGGCTATACAACCCCTGCCAATTTTCTCACCATTAATTAAAGAAGGTTAACGGGGAAGCAATTAAAATGGATTTAATGGATCGGGTTAAAATCAGATCCATAGAGATCCAGGGCCAAATTTATGCTGACAAATTTGGGACCGAACGGCACACTCCTTCCTCTTCCTTGTCCAACTCCCGGGGAGGCACCTGGACGCCCAGCCGGGATTCCAGCCTCTGGAGTCGGCTCCGTAAGTTCCGCAGTTCCCACCGCATATCCTGGATGTAGCGGAGACACTCCTGGCTGATCTTGAGGTCCAACTTCCCTGTAATAAACCCAGCATGTCCAGGTGTGGCTGGGCACCATCTCACCACCATGTCTCACCACCATGCTCTGGGCACCATTGGAGGTGGGAAGCCCCTTACCCTCTGAACCATCTTGGACCACTTTAGGGTTGCCGGGTTATGCCCAAGCTCAGTTCAAGGGGTAGAGGTCAACCCATCTGTTCTGGAGACCTGACTATGGTCTCCCACCCCAGTGCCACCAGTCCATGCGCATGTCTCTGAATGCCTTGTGCCCCTCTTGCCCCCCTATATCACTTTATAGAATGTAACCCCCTTGGACTTCAATGATGTCCCATTTTTTGGTCCCACCACCAATTATATACCCACTTGAGGTTCAACACCTGGAGTTGCCAAATGAAGAAGAGCCTCCATTGGGGAAGGAATGGGGGGGGACAAAAAGCCCTCAGCACCTCTTTCTCCAGAGTGAACCCAGAAATAGCATCGCTATATCCCATAGCATTGTAGTATCCCTCCTCTGGGTTATCTTTCTAGGTGTCCCCCCACCCAAGGGACACATCACCACTCACGTTCATCAATGTGGTGGCTCTGAAGCTCCACAAGGGTCTTCAAGGCATCCTCAAGGTCTTCTATCTCTGGTTGAAAAGGAATCGGGGATGGAGAAAGGGTTGGGATGGAGCACAGCAGTAATGGGGTCTCAGGGGCAGATGGGATGTTGACGTCGCTGTCCGTGGAGGGAGAAGGAGTGAGCAGGACGTTGGATCCAGGGGTCAGCGTTGAGTCGGCAGACACAAGGGGTCCTTCAGGCGCACCTGCAAGAGAAGATGAGGAAGAGGAAGAGTTGTTCTCCCACCAAGGCTGGTGCCCCCCACCACAACTGCACCACCCCATCCTCACCATGATCACCTGGTCCTACAGGTGAGGCCAGCAGATGTTGGACACCTGGAAAACAGGAGATTGTCATACGTGCCCCCAACACAGAGCCTTTGGTGGTTGGAAGGGGGCTCCCATGGACTCCACCATGAGGTCCTACCCAGCTGTACCTGCTCGGTCTTTCCACTTCAGCCGGACCTCGCCACGGATGAGCCTGCATCGGACATGGCAGAGCTGCAGGCTGAGTGCACGGAGCGACCGTGGGAATAGCTGGATGGTCTGGTGAACCTTCACCTCTGCAAGGGAGGAAGACTTGGGGGGAAGGAAGGGCTGGCGACTGGGCCAGCAAGGCCATATCTGCTGCAGGACTAGCCTTGAGCCCCCCCGCCCCCAACAGCACCCGAGGGGTTGCATTTGCGGAGCCACACTTACGCTGCTGAACATAGCGGTCCTGCAATTCCTTTAAGACATCCAACTTATGATGGAGATAACCTGCACCAGGGAGATACTTGGATGGTATAGGCTCAGCCGGGAGGTCCTTTGCTGCAGGGGTCAGAGGTGGTAGAGTTAAGCCGGAATTGATGTTCAGCAACACGGGCTGTGGTTTGGAGTTTGAGGAGAAACAGAGTGTCCTGGATCCCAGAGATTGGAGTGTCTCAGATCCCAGAGAACTGGGTGTCCCGGATCCTGGATAACTGGGTGTCCCGGGTGGCTGGTCCAGCAAGACCAGATCAGACTGGCTGGAGCTTCAGCACCGCAACGGTACCTGGGGCAGGGTGAGGAAGGCCACGAAGACTCACGCTACTCACGTTCCTGGGTATATTCTCCCTTCTCTTCCTTTGGCGCCACTGTCTCCTGGTGCTGGGGAGCCACGCCGAGGGGTGCCTCATCTGAAGGGACCTCAGTTGGAGGAGTATCTTCTGGAGAAGAGTCGACTGGAGAGTTCAGAAGGTTCAACATCACTAATGGGGTGCCAACAACCCACACAGGCTACAGTCCAGAGAAGTGGGTCCAGGAGTGAATCC
The DNA here is from genome assembly GCA_030015325.1 of Cryptoblepharus egeriae. NCBI lineage: Eukaryota > Metazoa > Chordata > Lepidosauria > Squamata > Scincidae > Cryptoblepharus > Cryptoblepharus egeriae. Next base: position 9,157,003 of record JAREYC010000018.1, on the reverse strand, counting down.
AGAAAATTGGGGCAGAAACCCAAGAAGGTTTCCGGAACTGCTTCCGGCAAGCCCATCCAGGTAAGTGGTTGGGAGGTCAACAAGTGGGCATCTCCCAGTGGGGTCACTCACCAGTCTGGGCCTCTTCATCACAAGTCTGGACCTCAGGCGACCTGCAGAATAAAGGCATCCTCAGGAGGCAACCCACTTTGGGGGGTGGTCTGGGGGGAGATCACAAATGGGCTCCTCTTGACCTCCCTCCCTCCACCTTTGGTCCCTGTGAAGCCAAACATGAAGGTCTAGCTGACCATGATCCATTTGTATGACCTTGCAGAGCTTGGTGGGATCTATTGCTTGCTTGGCCTGCCCCCTTTTCTCCTATAGAAGTCCCCGGCCCCATACGGCTAGGTCTACTTTTGCTCAAGGAGCCATACATAGGACTTATTGGCCACTGCCTTGGGCCATCATGAACCCTCTCGATCCCAAAAAGCAGGTCACCAATGCTCACCTGAAAGCATCAAACAGGTGTCACCAGCAATCAGTTGGCTCGACCTGCGGATGGTGGAAGGAAGGTCTCCCCAACCCATAGGGTACCCTTTTGGGGTAGCCCCCAACCACCCTCAGCCAGCCCGACCCCACCTGAAAACACCAAGGGCTCCATTGAGATTGACTCACTTGGGATCCTGTTCATGGAGCGACCTATGGAAGGAGGACAACGTGGCCATGAGTCTTGGGGTGGCAAGTGTGGCCACCTTTGAGTCGGAAGGGGAGGCACCTGTGGGTGCCTCAGGTCATCAGATGCGGGGAGATCTTTCCAAAACACCCCAGAGAGACCAACCCATCACCTCTTACCTGCGCCGAGCGAAGGAGAAGCAGCCACTCATTCCAACAGGATTCCAGTTTGCTCTTCACTGGGGACCAGTTCGCTCTTGAGATCAGCCCCCAGCATCTCCCAGTATCCCAGGGTTAGGGGTGTCCGGGTCACGGAGGAAACAGAATCCCACAGCCCTTGTGATGTCACCTGATGGTCCATTCCTGGTGAGGAGAAGCCAGATAGCATAGTCATAATAACTTTGTAGGGCAATTTCTAGGAATAAAAGAGTTTATGGGAAGGGCGAACATGCTTTGGGTCTCAACCGTGAACCGTGCAACCCATTGGAGTCCTGTAACCCATTGACTTGTTTTTTTACCAGGAATGGGTCCGAATGGGATCTGAATGGGTGCGAACCAAAAAAGTTTATTCTTTCTATATGGTTTTCAAAGTGTGGGTCGGGACCCCCTTGTAGGGGGTCATAATAAGCCAGGTGCTGCCATCTTGGAAAGTGACACTATCTTGGAATGGCTGATATCCTGGGAATAAGGCTGCTAACCATGCTTTCCTGGGAGTAAGTCCTACTGAACACAAGGGAACTTACTTCTCAGTAGACATGCTTAGGATGGCACTGTAATTCCCATTGAATCATCGAAGCCCAGCAGGGGGCAGTCCAGGAAAAGGAATGGATCCTGCACCCTGCCATGCGGTGGCATCACTAGGGTTTGCATCACCGGATGCGGAAAGCTAAAACCTCACCCCCTTGATGACCCCATTATGCAGTGTGTGTGCAGCACCCCAGGCAATGGGGTGGTTATTGTGCTACCCCATGGCAGAGTCCCCGAACCCATTCCTCGAACCCCACTGTTTATTTTGCAATAACTTTGGATAGAACAGAAATATTTCAACACTTTTTATTGAATGATATATAACAAGATGGTATTACTTGGAAATAGTAAATATTAAAATAAAAAATTTTGGTCCATAACAGTGTCTCTCCCCCCAGTGTCGGTCCACAGGTGGACCCCACTGAACCACTCTAGTGACACTGTGTCGTTCAGTGTGGCCCCCAAGTGGACCCCCAACACCCCTCTAGTGATTCCACTTATTCCAATCTATGCCGTCAACGGGTTGGTACACGTCCGAGGCGTTCAATAATCATCAGTGGGCTTACGTGGAGGTAACTTGGATACTAACTTGGGAGGTAAAATGGGTACTAACTCCCGTTATTTAAATTTATTAAATTAATAAATAAAATAATAATATATTCTTATATTATTATTATTATAAAAATAATAATTATAAATAATAAAATCATAATAAATAAAATTATAATAATTAATTAATTAAATAAATAATAATATATTATAAAAATAATAATTATAAATGATAATAATAAAATCATAATAAATAAAATCATCATAATAAATTAATTAATAAAATAATATATTATTATAAAAATAATAATTATAAATGATAATAATAAAATCATAATAAATAAAATCATCATAATAAATAAATTAAATAAATAATAATGTATTATTATAAAAATAATAATTATAAATGATAATAATAAAATCATAATAAATAAAATCATCATAATTAATTAATTAAATAATTAATTAAATAATATTAAAACAATAATAATTATAAAAATAATAATAAAACAATAAATAAAATCATCATCATAATAAAATAATAAAATAATCTTAATAATTAATTAATTAATAATATATTATATTATTATAAAATAATAACTAAGAATAATAAATAAATAAATGAATGAATGAATGAATGAATGAATGAATGAATGAATGAATGAATGAATAAATAAATTTCAATTCACCCCATACAGCCATAACATGCAGTATGTGCCCCCTTTCGGCAGGAACGTTCTAGTGTGGCAAGGAACAGGATGGGGCTCTAAGACTGCAATCCTAAAGACACTTTCCTGGAAATAAAACCCCATTGGACACAATGGGACTTACTTTTGAGTAGACATGCTCAGGATTGCACCCTTAGAATCCAAATGGGTCCACCTTGCAGTGGCATCACTAGGGTTTGCATCACCTGGTGCGGGACGCTAGTGCGCACCGCCGTGATGGCTCGTGTCCCATTTATTGAGAGGTGGAACACCCCGGGTGATGTGACACCCATTGCCGTGCCTATCGATGCGTTGCGCATGAAAAATGAAGCCACAGTGCCTGAATCTTATATGGCCTTAAGGACTAAAACCAATTAAGTCATAAAAGCGGAAGGGAAATTGCCAGTCTTTCCATTTGGGGCTCTTGTTTTATTCATTGTGGTCCAACCCTGGCTCCACCACAGCCAGAGGGCAGGGAAGACTATTTGCCATAAACTGCCGTAAGCTGTTATCGTCGGCACAACCTATTGTAAAACGCAATCAACGTGTCGTTGGCGCAACGTCAGCACATCACAAGTGATCTCCATGCGCTGGATGTTCTGGGAGGATCAACCCACACCCATCTCGGGAACCCAGATACTAAGAGGCGGGCGGAGGAGTTTAATCATGCGCCAATCCGGCCCATGTGCGCCTGTGGCACAAAAACAACCACAAGAGAGAATATAAAGGGAGAATCGGGTGTGCATCTACGCATAGCCGGCTCAGCAGAGACACACCTGAGCATCGAAGGAAGAACAAGGTGAGGTGGTTTGCGATCCCAACCAGCACTGGGTTAGTGCTGGGACAACCATTAACCACTTGCTCCTTTAATAAGCAAATGGGTGGTGGGTGGTCGATGGGGTGGATAGTCGATGGATGCTCAAGGTAAGGAAATCATTGGGAATTTCCCTGTTATTAGGAATTAGGGACATATCAGATGGGGGAGGAGGAAATCCTGCCTGCTATATAGGGGAAAGTTCTGATCAATCTGAAATCTATCTGTCTCTCTATCTATCTTTCTATCTATCTATTTATCTATCTATCTAACCCTTCTGTACCTATCCAGCCATCCATCTATCCAAACCTTCTGTATTTATCTATCCATCCATCCATCTATCCTACCTTTCTGTATCTATCCATCTTTCTATCTATTTATCTATCTATCTAAACCTTCCGTACCTATCCATCCATCCATCCATCTATGCTACTTTTCCGTATCTATCCAACCCTTCCATATCTATCTCTCTATCTATCCATCTAACCCTTCCATATCTATCTATCCATCCAACTATCTATCCTACCTTTCCATATCCATCTATCCATCTATCCATCTATCTATCTAACCCTTCGGTATCTATCTATCCATCTAGCTATCCAACCTTTCCATATCTATCTATCTATCTATCTATCTATCTATCTATCTATCTATCTATCTATCTATCTATCTTACCTTTCCATATATATCTCTCTATCCATCCATCTAACTATCCAATCTTTCCGTATCTATCTATCTATCCAACCCTTCCATATCTATCTATCCATCTAGCTATCCAACCTTTCTGTATCTATCTATCTATCTATCTATCTATCTATCTATCTATCTATCTATCTAACCTTTCCATATATATCTCTCTATCCATCCATCTAATTATCCAATCTTTCCGTATCTATCTATCCAACCCTTCCATATCTATCTATCCATCTAGCTATCCAACCTTTCTGTATCTATCTATCTATCTATCTATCTATCTATCTATCTAACCTTTCCATATCTATCTATCCATCCATCTAGCTATCCAATCTTTCCGTA